>JAWPHD010011488.1:0-83465 GCA_037043455.1 Cyrtodaria siliqua
TTGGAGGGTCAAGGTCACTTCCACATTTGCTTTGTCACACTGCGATTGTACCACCCAAGATACAACTATAAGCAAAGTTTTGAAAGGTGTTTAGCACACAGTTTGCGATAAATTAACCTCAACGCAAAAGTTGGAAGTAAAGAGTATTAAGTTATTCTGCTCCTTTGCTTGAAGGGGTCAAGGTCACTTCCACATTTGCTTTGTCACGTTGCAATGTACCACCCAAGATACAACTAATAAGCAAAGTTTGAAAGCTCTAGTGCATACAGGTTGTGAAAAAGTGATATAAACGCAAAAAGTTGAACGTAAAAACTTAATAAGTTATCTACCCTTTGCTTGGACGGGTCAAGGTCAATTCCACATTTGCTTTGTCACATTGCGATGTACAACCCTTGAAGATACAACTATAAGCAAAGTTTGAACAGCTCTAGTGCATACAGTTTGTGACAAAAGTGATATAAACGCAAAAGTTGAACGTAAAAATTATTAAATTATCTGCCCTTTGCTTGGACGGTCAAGGTCACTTCCACATTTACTTTGTCACATTGCGATGTACCACCCAAGAATACAACTACAAGCAAAGTTTGAAAGGTCTAGTGCATACAGTTTGTAAAGGAAATGACATAAATGCAAAACCTGAACGTTGACGCTGTCGCTGGAAAAGCAACACCTATGTCTCTTTTCTTCTTCGAAAAGGCGAGACAAAAATCAAGACAGTTATTTGATTATGCTCAATATCTGCTTACTTACGGACATTTCCCTTTAATTTCGCCATACAATTGATTGGGATAAACATAAAATATCTTCATGTGTGTACTGGATACAGCAATATTTGACTTAAATAATTATAATAATAAAATAATTAAATAATAGATCATTAAACATTTATTCGGTTGTTTTTATTTACTGCGTGACTTGAAAATCGCGAACACTGATTTTACCCAAGATTTCATATTTTCATAATAACAGTTCAAAATATGGTCCTTATAACACTTGCTTACAGTATGGACAAATATACAAGCTATTCCATTTAAACATACCCATTGAGAGTAGAGCGGGGTAAAGATATTTTTCTCACAGCCAGTCTAAAACATGGTTGCTGACATAACAATTATTTACAGTATGGACAAATATACAAGCTATTCCATTTTAAACATATACCCATTGAGAGTAGAGCGGGGTAAGATATTTTCTCACAGCCAGTCTAAAACATGGTGCTGACATAACAATTATTTACAGTATGGACAAACTATACGAGCCTATTCCATTTAAACATACCCATTGAGAGTAGAGCGGGGTAAGATATTTTCTCACAGCCAGTCTAAAACATGGTGCTGACATAACAATTATTTACAGTATGGACAAATATACGAGCTATTCCATTTAAACATACCCCATTGAGAGTAGAGCGGGGTAAGATATTTTCTCACAGCCAGTCTAAAATATGGTGCTGAACATAACAATTATTTACAGTATGGACAAATATACGAGCTATTCCCATTTAAACATACCCATTGAGAGTAGAGCGAGGGTAAGATATTTTCTCACAGCCAGTCTAAAACATGGTGCTGACATAACAATTATTTTACAGTATGGACAAATATACGAGCTATTCCATTTTAAACATACCCATTGAGAGTAGAGCGGGGTAAGATATTTTCTCACAGCCAGTCTAAAACATGGTGCTGACATAACAATTATTTACAGTATGGACAAATATACGAGCTATTCCATTTAAACATACCCATTGAGAGTAGAGCGGGGTAAGATTTTCTCATAGCCAGTCTAAAAACATGGTTCTCATAACACTTTCAGTATGGACAAATATACAAGCTATTCCATTTAAACATACCCCTTCCCTTGGATGCATACCCCTTCCCTTGGATGGTGTGTGTGTTTTGGGGTGTGGTGTGTGTGTGTTTTGGGGTGTGGTGTGTGTGTGTGGGGCTTTCAAAATGATGGGTGACCACCTAAAGAAGTGATTTCTTTAATACCTCACCAGCCATAGACATAAATTTAGGACAAACTTGACCATGAACAGAACTGAAGTTTTAATCTATAGAAATCAATTTAAGTGAATTCAAGATTAAATAAAGTTCCAGAATAAGACACCCACCCAAGGAAGTCACGTTTTTACCTCTGTAACTCATGTAATTAATTCAATGTTAAAGGAAAACACGCCAACCATGATTTTTTTAAACTCACAGCGTCCCGTTAGGTTTTCTACTTTATTTCCATATTTGGAATCATTAATATTAATCAAAGCACATTGTTTTTACATATCACTAACTATTGATATTATTGCACCAATAATATATTCACAAATTTGGTAGTTTAACAAAAAGAAACTGAAATCTGAAATTCTTATTTAATTACATGCAAGCAGTTTTAAAGTCAGCATGATACAGGATTCAAGGAATCAAGGTGCTAAATTTTATTCTTGATAACTCAAGATACCTGCAAGTCTCTTTAAATGTTTTTTGCTTGATAAATATACACGATTGCTTTGTTTCCCTTTTAAATGAATAAAAATGTAATGTTATTAAACTTAGATTTTGCACGACCTAATTAATTAAATATTAACCAGGATAATAGAATGTTCAAGTAGTATGCACTATTTTGCCATTTGACTATAAAACACAGAAATATACATTTCAAGTCACCAAGATCCCACATTTTGAGGGTTGCAAATCTATTTTAACTGCAGGTCGCTGATGATCTTTGAAAAACATGAAAAAAAGAAAATGGTCAAACAAGCTTACAACTGAATTAGCTCACGCAGTTGACGGCGCACCATCGCCAATTTCCAAACTTGCCTTAAAGTGTTCAGGCCCATCAAGTGTATATGTTTTTTTTTGTTTTTTGGGGTGGGTGAGGGATCTCAAAGGTTTTCTAGTTATGACCCAGGGGCTATATCTCCAGGGGTGGGGAGTTAGGCCCAGTAAGTGTATATATGTTGTTGTTTTTTGGTTTATTGGGTGGGGGGGGGTGGTGGGGGGGGGGGGGGGGGGGGGGGGGCAGTGGATCTCAAAAGTTTCCAAGTTATGACCCAGGGGCTTTGTCTCCAGGGGTGGGGATGGACCCGAGGGCCAATGCTGGTTGGATTGTTTGTATCCATCTGTTCATGCCCAATAAATGTATATATGGTTTTTGCGTGGGGATCTTAATAAGAATTTAGTCCCCAGTGGTGGAGACAGACCCAGAGCCGATGCTGGTTGGATGGATGTATCTGTCTGTTCATGCCCTGTAAGTGTATGTATATTGCTGGTTGGATGTTTTATCAGTCTGTTCATGCTCATTAAGTGTTAGATATGTATGTCTATGTCTATGCAAAACAAGTTAAGGTTAAGGGCCTAATTTGACCCTATGGTCTCAGTTTGAACTGATCAAACTTGATAAAGGATCATAAACTTCGGTATATGCAAAATATTAGACTTCTAGCTCTTGTACTTTCAGAGAAGAAGAAGATTTTTCCCTATACAGTCTATGTAAAACTCCTAGGGCGAGACCAAATTTGACCCTTGGGGTCACCATTTGAACAAATTGGTAGCGGACCCTAGGCTTATGCTACATGCAAAATATTAGACCTCTAGCACTTGTAGTTTCAATGAAGGAGATTTTATAAAGAATTTCCTATATAACTCTATGTAAACTGTGACCTCTGGGGTAGGGCCAGATTTGACACCATTTGAACAAAGTTGGTAGAGAACCATAGGCTATTGCTATATACATGAGAGCTCTGTGCCTTGAGGTTTTAGAAGAAGATTTTTAAATTTTTGCCCTATCCAGGTCTATAAGTCTATGCAAAAACTCTATATATAAAATGTGGAACCCCGTGGTGCAGCCATTTTGGACCCTGGGAAACAACCATTTTCGACCCGGGGACTTCTTTTGAACACATCTGATAGTCTAGGGGTTGGCGATCATTAATAAATTTAAAAAAATGAAATCTGTTGAGTAGTTCTTGAGGATTTTTTTAAGGTTTTGACCATTTTTGGTAATGGCGCCCATCATGGATGTCACACTGAATATTTGCAAACCATAGACCTCAGGATCATCCACTTGAAATTTGGTAAAAATTGACCAATCGGTTACTCTTTAAATATAGCTATAGTAGCTTAAAGCAGTAGTTATATTTTGTCTACAGCAACAACAAACTTTAGTTTATAAGAAGAAGAAACTGATGCAAAGCATCAGGGCGGCGTAGAATGTTCTCAAAAGGAGGAAACAAACGTGTATTTATTTGCAAATTTGTATTATATCAAAACAAAAATGTAGAAATATTTTGAAAAGTATAAAAAGTTATATGGCAACAGTAACTTGAGATCTGATCATGTGATCAAAACCCCGGGACATACATTAGTCAATGACTATGTACTCGGCAAACAAAACCACGTGACCGTCTATACATCGAAATTCGGAGGCGCTCCACAGGGTATTTTTTATCTCCCTTGGATTGGTACCCGGTCCAACAGTTAACTCTATTGAGACCGGGTACCTGAAACATCACGTGGTATCTATTTATGTTGAACATGCCACTGTTCAGTGGAAAAAGCTGGATTTAAGTTGACAAATAACAAAAGGATTTAAGGAAATATAAGTTCGATCAAGCGCTAATAGTGTGCAGTGTTGTACACCAAAAACGGCCCTTGCCAGTGCGTATCAAAATGCCTGGGTTGTTGTCGTTGGAGGTCGCTGGTACATGTGCACTCCTCTGACGTCGACGGGGGGCTCAATGCAGGGAAATTGTCAGGGGGGAAAAGCTTTTAATTCATCCTTAGAAAGTATTTCATAAAGGATGTGCCGTGGTATTTGGAGGCGTGTTTCCATAATTGTATATATATAAAAAGAAATCGTGCACGGGCAGGCACCTGGGTATAACCATTGAAGTTCCGAAAGCCAGCTGGATAGCTTTGTCACATAAAGATTCCTAGGCCCACGAGGGATCGAACCCACAGTGGTGAGGCTAAAAACTGGAACTACCTATAGAAGCATTATTATCTTGAATAGTGCATACAAATAATTTTAAAAGTGATTATACTAATTTAGTGACCGTGCATAGGCTTTTTAAAGTGTAGGGGTAGGGATTGGTTTAAATGGAATAGCCCTTACAAACGTTAAAATAATAACAAAAGATTGTCTTGAAAGTTAAGGATTATATGTGACTATATGTTGTGGTTATATGTGATTATATGTGGGACTATTTACAACACTAAAATAGTTTTAAACAGACTTAAGGCGTTCTGGCCTTGAATTCACCAACCATTCTTGAGAATATTCTTAGACTTGAGCCAAGTATGCAAATTTCAATCACACATATTTCTAAAAGTTTAAAGGATAAACTTTCATAAGAAGCTGCTATGTATAAATATGATACAGTCGAATGAATAGCAACTTCATACGATTGTTTCTCTATGAAGGTCGTGGGAATATTTGTGAATGAAATTTGAGCACTTGAGCTCAAGTCTAAGTATAGTCTGAAGAATGGTTGGTAAATTCAAAGCCAGAAAGCAGTACTGAGCATATTGTCAGTCTAAAAAATACGAATGAAAAATATCATGTGTTTCATTTTCATAGTTAATGTGCATATGCACTAAACTAGGCACCATGACATTACGATTTAATTGTTCTGCAAAACTAGATGACTTGTTTTTGTTCTATACATCATCAAATGAAGACAGAGTTATGGTTCTTGCACTCTACACTTCCTCTCATTGCTCTCTATCATTGTCTGAAGTTTCATTGCAGGCCCATCAGTAGTTTTGAAAGTTATGCTCCTGACAAAAAGTCTTAAGTATAAAATTACAAAGGGCAATAATTTGAATGCCGACAGAATTACGGTTCTTGCACTCTGCACTTCCTCTCATTGCCCTCTATCTGTGTGTTTCATTGCAGTCCCATCAGTAGTGTTGAAGCTATGTCCCGGCAAACATTATAAGTATAAAATTACAAAGGGCAATAACTCCACTTGATATTGATACTTCCTAGCAAGTTTCACGAAATTCTAACACAGGGTTACAGAGAAATAGCCTGAACAAGAGTTTTCCATTTGACTACTATGTATATATGCAATAAAAACACAAAGGGCCATAACTCAGTGGAAAATTATCGAACCGGATATGCACGACAATATGCACATCTCCACTTGATATTATAAACGTATAAAACTTGGAAATTCCACGAAAACCAGGTTTTCCGAGCGGATTTTCTTCTTCTATTTTTAGACAGTGACATTTAACTTGACCCCAGTCAAATGCAATCCCTAAGCTTCCTTAATATATAAGGTACCTACATAGCAAGTTTCGTTCCAATATCTCATTCCCAACTAAAGTTATTGAGCAGAAGAAACTGTTTTTCTGTTTTAGTAACAGTGACCTTGACCCAGTGACCCCATATTTAATCCCAAACTACCTTTTGATATAAGCCACCTACACAGCAAGTTTCATTCTAATATCTCATTCCTTACTTAAGTTATTGAGCGGAAATCATTTTTCTATTTTTAGTAACAGTAACTTTGACCCCAGTGACCCCAAATGCAATTCCACGCTTCCTTTCCATATAAACTACCTACCCTGCGAGTTTCAGTGCAATAACTCGTTCCTAACAAAAGTTATTGAGCGGACACCGTTTTTCTATTTTAAGTAACAGTGACCTTGACCCAGTGACCCAAAATGCCATCCCAAGCTTCCTTTTCATATAAGCTACCTATCCTGCAAGTTTCATCGCAATACCTCATTCCTAACAAAAGTGGCTGAGTGGAAACTGTATTTCTGTTTTTAGTAACTGACCTTGACCCCAAATACAATCCCAAGCTTCCTTTCCACATAAGCTACCTACAGATCAAGTTTCATCGCAATACCTCATTCCTAACAAAAGTTATTCAGCGGACATCGTTTTTCTATTTTAAGTAACAGTGACCTTGACCCAGTTACCCAAAATGCCATCCCAAGCTTCCTTTTCATATAAGCTACCTATCCTGCAAGTTTCATCGCAATACCTCATTCCTAACAAAAGTAGTTGAGCGGAAACTGTATTACTGTTTTAAGTAACAGTGACCTTGACCTTGATCACAAATACAATCCCAAGCTTCCTTTCCACATAAGCTACCTACACAGCAAGTTTCATCGCAATACCTCATTCCTAACAAAAGTTACTGAGCAGAAACTGTTTTTCTATTTTTATAACAGTAACCTTGATCTTGACCCAAGTGACCCAAAATGCAAACCCAAGCTTCCTTTCCATACAGTCTACCTACCCTGCTAGTTTCATCGTAATACCTCATTCCTAACAAAAATTATTGAGTTTTTTATTTTTAGTAACAGTATATTTCAAAATACTTTCTATACAGAAACAAGTATTATAAAACAATGAGATATCTGCATTATAGGAAAGATATTGAAGAAATTAGTGCGTTCTCCAAGAACAAACTTGAACAACACAATGCCAAATGAAACTTTGTTTACAATTGAAAAATGAAATAGTGATACAAGGTTAATTAGTAAAGATCACTTTCAATAGATTTACCTCTTACTGTACTCATACTATATGCTTCTTTTTTTCATCTTTCCATCATCTACCTTTCTCTCTATATATTTCTATTAAACTAAACATTTTCTTTTCAATACATTATATTGTAATGTATTGTTGAATATAATTTCATGATTATTGTCTGGTACGTGTTTCGGTGTAGAGCTTTTATGACGCTGTATGATTTTCAAGATGGCGGACAACGTTTACGTCCAGTTATTTCATATCCATCGTTTATATTAGATATAATCGTACTTGAAGTATCAGGGAAGGTCCAACGTCTTGAATTATTCCCGTCAATCTCACAGAGCTCCGGGTTTAAAACCACAGTCAGCTCTTCTTCAGTAACATCTTAATCAGCATGCAAAATACTAAAACAATCTACCTAAAAACGAACGACGAGTTAGACACACAAGATTTCCCTATATAATATATATTAACAAGAGGTCAATGACCTTGAAGCTCTACTGATTGATTTTGATTTCAGGAAGTAGTCGCTACAAACTGGTTTTTTGAAAATCTATTTTTAGCCGTGGTGGCCATCTTGAATTTCCGGCCGACCTGAAATTTTGCTAGGATCAATTAGACATCAAGAGCAACATTCCTGTGAAGTTTCATGAAAATCCGTCAAGTAGTTTCAGAGGAGTAGTCGCTACAAGTTTTCATTATATAACTCTATGTAAACAAAGATGGCCACTGACAGCCATGTTTAACATTGAATCAAAATAATGTTTGACTCGGATAACCATCATGTCATGCTGATCATTTTAGAAAAAGTCCCATATCAATATCTCTTATAGTTTTCAAGAAGTAGTCGCTACAAACTTATTTTTTAAAAATCTATTTTTAGCCATGGTGGCCATCTTGAATTTCCGGCCGACCTGAAATTTTGCTAAGATCAATTAGACATCAAGAGCAACATTCGTGTGAAGTTTCATGAAAATCCGTCAAGTAGTTTCAGAGGAGTAGTCGCTACAAGTTATCATTATATAACTCTTATGTAAACATACATGGCCACTGGCAGCCATGTTTAACGTCGAATCAAAATAATGTTCGGCTTGAATAACCATCATGTCATGCTGATCATTTTAGAAAAAGTCCCATATCAATATCACTTATAGTTTTCAAGAAGTAGTCTCTACAAACTTGTATTTTGAAAATCTATTTTTAGCCATGGCGGCCAACTTGAATTTCCGGCCGACCTGAAATTTTGCAAGGATCAATTAGACATCAAGAGCAACATTCGTGTGAAGTTTCATGAAAATCCGTCCAGTATTTCAGAGGAGTAGTCGCTACAAGTTATCATTATATAACTCTATGTAAACAAAGATGGCCACTGGCAGCCACGTTTAACGTCGAATCAAAATAATGTTCAACTCGGATAACCATCATGTCATGCTGATCATTTTAGAAAAAGTCCCATATCAATATCTCTTATAGTTTTCAAGAAGTAGTCTCTACAAACTTGTATTTTGAAAATCTATTTTTAGCCATGGCGGCCAACTTGAATTTCCGGCCGACCTGAAATTTTGCAAGGATCAATTAGACATCAAGAGCAACATTTGTGTGAAGTTTCATGAAAATCCGTCAAGTATTTCAGAGGAGTAGTCGCTACAAGTTATCATTATATAACTCTATGTAAACAAAGATGGCCACTGGCAGCCACGTTTAACGTCGAATCAAAATAATGTTCAACTCGGATAACCATCATGTCATGCTGATCATTTTAGAAAAAGTCCCATATCAATATCTCTTATAGTTTTCAAGAAGTAGTCGCTACAAACTTATTTTTTAAAAATCTATTTTTAGCCGTGGCGGCCATCTTGAATTTCCGGCCAACCTGAAATTTTGCTAGAATCAATTAGACATCAAGAGCAACATTCCTGTGAAGTTTCATGAAAATCCGTCAAGTAGTTTCAGAGGAGTAGTCGCTACAAGTTTTCATTATATAACTCTATGTAAACAAAGATGGCCGCTGGCAGCCATGTTTAACGTCGAATCAAAACGATTTTCGACAAGGACCAACATCATGTCATGCTGATCATTTTAGAAAAAGTCCCATATCAATATCTCTTATAGTTTTCAAGAAGTAGTCGCTACAAACTTATTTTTTAAAAATCTATTTTTAGCCGTGGCGGCCATCTTGAATTTCCGGCCGACCTGAAATTTTGCTAGGATCAATTAGACATCAAGAGCAACATTCCTGTGAAGTTTCATGAAAATCCGTCAAGTAGTTTCAGAGGAGTAGTCGCTACAAGTTTTCATTATATAACTCTATGTAAACAAAGATGGCTGTTGGCAGCCATGTTTAACGTCAAATCAAAACGATTTTCGACAAGGACCAACATCATGTCATGCTGATCATTTTAGAAAAAGTCCCATATCAATATCACTTATAGTTTTCAAGAAGTAGTCGCTACAAACTTGAATTTAAAAAATCTAATTTTAGCTTTGGTGGCCATCTTGGATTTCACATCAACATGAATTTTTGCTAGGATCAACTAGACTTCATGGGCAACATTTCTGTAAAGTTTCATGAAAATCTATTCAGTAGTTTCAGAGGAGTTTTCGCTACAAAAAAAAAGTTAACGGACGGACAGACGGACGGACGGACGACGGACGCCGCACCACGGCATAAGCTCTGCTGATCTGTGATCAGTAGAGCTAAAAAGTCAAAGGGCCATAACTCATGTAACAAGAGGTCAATGACCTTGAAGCTCTACTCATAAGTTTTGATAGCTAGATCAGCATTCCTGTGAAGTTTCATGAAAACCTGTCAAGTAGTTTCAGGAGTAGTCGCTACAAGTTTTTACTATATAACCCTATGTAAACAAAGATGTAGCCACGTTTAATGTTGAATCAAAATAATTTTAATTTGCAACAAGGACCAACATCATGTCATGCTGATCATTTTAGAAAAAGTTCCAATTTTTGCTAGGATCAATTTGACATCAAGAGCAACCTTCCTATGACGGTTCATGAAAATCCGTCAAGTAGTTTCAGAGGCGTAGTCACTACAAGTTTTTACTATATAACTCTATATAAATAAAGATGGCCGCTGGCAGCCATGTTTAATGTCGAATCAAAATTATTTTCGAAAAAAACCAACATCATGTCATGCTGATAATTTTAGAAAAAGTCCCATATCACTATCAATTATAGTTTTCCAAAAGTAGTCGCTACAAACTTGTTTTTTAAAAATGTAGTTTTAGCCATGGCGGCCAATTTGAATTTCCGTCTGACTTGAACTGAATTGGGGTTTTAAGGCGCACCAACACATGAAAAGGTTATATGGTGCCTAAAAGGCATGAACATGCCAGGCTCATCTTCCATGTACATCGAGATAAAATATGGAAAATGGGCCTAGAACCTTCTCACCCTGAAATTTTGCTAGGGTCAACTAGACATCAAGAGAAACATTTCTGCTAAGTTTCATGAAAATCCTTCAATAATTTTGGTAAAGGTTCCAAATCAATATCACTTACGGTTTTTGAGAAGTAGTCGCCAGAAAATCACATTTTTAGCCGTGGTGGCCATCTTCAATTTCCGGCTGACCTGAATTTTTGCTAGGATCAACTAGACATTAAGAGCAATATTCCTGCGAAGTTTCATGAAAATCCATCAAGTAGTTTCAGAGGAGTAATCGCCACAAAAAAAGTTTACAGACGGACGGACGGACAGACGCCGCACCACAAAATAAGCTATGCTGATCTTTGATCAGTCGAGCTAAAGATGATCAAATAAAACATCTTTGTCTTCACTAACATCTTCACATAATATTTAATCTGCATGCAAAATATTAAAACAATCTACCTAAAAATGAATGAGAAGGACAAGCCGAAACATGAATCAGAGATGTATGGACCTTTTTCAGATCATGCTGAAGATGTATAGAGTTTCATTGTTGTAGACCTGATACTTTGATAGTTATTTGCCACAATAACCTTTCCACTGTAGGTAAAGTGTGAATCGAGGTTGAGTTTGTAGATATGAACATGCTAGTGTAGACGGGTTCAGTTGCATCATGGGATTGCATTAACATTGAAAATGTAAACAAATGCAGTATTTTTATGATATTTAAATTGTTTCTAAAGTTAAGTTACATTTTAGTCACTACGTTAAACTCTGATAACTTTGACACCATGTCGCTGTATGTTTTATATGTTTATTTTATTTATTAAATTAGGCATAGTAAAAAATGTATGGTATATGTTATTACATTTCTTTTAAATATTTTTGTCTAAATGCTGTATCCTTTACACTGGTTTTGTGCAATGTTGAGCCACGTTATAGTTTTTCTGCCACTAGCTCTAGTGATATGTGCGAGATGGCACCTGAAACAATGCAGGGGTCATGATGAATACCTTTAATGAGCATGAACAAAAAATGATAAAATGAATTTGAGGGGGTGGGCGATAATAACCCCTCTGCCTTCTCCAACGGGATCTGCAGTGGCCCTATTCTTTGCCCCATAACCAAACGGAAAGACGAGATGAAATTGCTACTTTGTAAGGATTAAAAATAGAAATTGATCAGGTCAAAACAAATGCTAATAATTCCAAGAAATATATACCACTTTTATTTCATCAACCAATTTTATAGCAAAGATATAATTAGTTAAGTATTGCCATTCATACTTTGGAAACAGTTCATTGCTTCAAGCCAATTTCTTGTTTCTTTATCTTGTTGAAACTTTGCCAGAAACAAACAAGTAATTACAAACACAAACAATTAATATAGAGGTGACCATTAATTGTTTTAGATATATATATGAAGTGTAAGGAAAAAGGTTTAATTTAAAGAAATCAATTAACCGCCGAAAACATGAACGAAGGAATGGGCAAACGGTCGAGAGACACATTATATCCTCTGACAACTTTCGTGAAGATGTTATAAAATGAATAAAAGGGTATGTTTTACCGACCGTGACTTTGATAATAACGAATAGGTGAGCTAAGTGGCAATACCTACCATATAAGAAAAGGCGCTAAGCTGAAACATACCAGCGCATCTACATCAAAAAACTAGCGCTTACCTTCAACAAACACTCGCTTTGATAAATGTTAACATCTAAAACCAAACCAGACAAAATAGGTATTCTGGCTTTAAAATTTGGTGTTGAGGTTAAAATCTATCAGAAACAAATTAAAACACACTTGAAGAGCCAACAAATGTATTTTGATGGAATATAAGGCGGTAAAGAAAATATATACATGTTACTGCCGTATAAACCGCCTGATATCATCAAATACAGATTTCCACGTCGTAAACTTGATGTGTCACTTGAAAGTCTCGTGCATTGTGTAAATGTCAAACACAGACATACAGTGTACAGTGTCATCGAGAAAAAGTTTGTAAAATCAAGATCATTTGCCAAATATGGGTTTCCACATCTACAAACTATCATATGTCTGTCTACAAACTAGCATGTTGATATCTACAAACTCAAATTCGATTCGCACTTTACTTACAGTGCTTTCAGATAAAAGTTAACTGACAAGACAGATGGACGGATAGCCCATGCCACAACATTATAATTATTACATGTCTAAAGACAGGCATTGTTAGGCAATGTGTTCAATTATACTGAATCAAAATAATAAAAGGACGAAACATTTCAAAATACACATTTTAGATCCATTATGGATGATCCTTTTTTAGTGCCTAGAAATACAAACTAAATTTAAAAGGTAGATAAACATAAAAAAGCTGGTCAGTGTCTTGTAATTATTTTCATGCTATTTTAGACATCTCAGAAAGAGTTATACATGGTGTACAAGCGGTACTAAAGTACATATCATAGTCTAAAATCCCCATGAGTTATATCTGCAAATCGATTCGCATTTCATGGAACTGGTATTTTTAAAACAACAATGTTTCCCCTTGTCTTGCAGTCTTACCAAAACATAAGGAAAATATTTATTCAAGTCCCCCACCATAATTACAAATTGCTTAGGCTGTTATTATTAGATTATTCGTTTTACGAACCCTCACAAAATAAAAAGAAATTTTGAATTATATTTTACCGTAGGCAATTTGATAATTTTCGTTTGTAATTTACCATTTCCCAGGTTTTACTTAACAATTCATTCTCTTTTTCTTTCTAACAATATGAACTAGAAGGGTGATCCACAAACACTTGTGTCGCCTGCCGCGAGCTTATTTCAGCAAGTTCAATTAATCTATGGATAAATGTTGAAGAAAGGGGGTGCAATCCTTCGTGAATTATAGAGCCGTTTTTTTTTTAAAGTGTCAAGTTTATGAAAAGGGGCATAAATCTGCATTTTAATTGATAAGGAAGAACTCGAAGTTTCATGACCATATATGTAAATATTTTCTCAAGTTATGAGCTAGGTTAGATTGCAGGTTAACGTTTTATGAAAAGGGGCATAACTCTGCCAAAATGAAAGTCAGAGCTATTGGACATGTGTAACAAAATTTCTTTGAGTAAGATGACGATGTGTGCAAGGTTTAATGAACATAGGTCACATACTTTTCAAGTTATGACCAAGGTTAGGTTGCAGTTTAAAGTGTGACAAACGTAGACGGATGACAAAGTGATCCCTAAGTGTCTGCCATGCATAGACACAAATCAGATTATTTTTTTTTCTCCTCCAACAGCAAATCTCTGTCTTGATGATTTGTTTGGTATTCAATTTAACTGAATTGGATTTTATAGTTGCACCAACAGCTAAGGGTATATGGCAACTTTTCCAGCTTCCATTAGCGGAGGAAGACCCCAGGGGCCCCTCTGGGCAGTTTCTGCGCACAGGCGGGCACTTGGGTATAACCACCACCATTCCACAAGCCAGCTGGAAAAAGTCCTACGCCCATGAGGGGTCGAAACCACAGTGGTGAGGGGTAAGTAATTTCAAGTCAGACTCTTACAACTTGGCCATGGACCCTCTTGGTTGGTATTCAAAATCATCTACCATAAGCATCTATTGTACTAATCCAAATATGTCATCACAAAGAAACTGAGATTTCATTCTCATATCGTTATATATTGCAACCATGGAAGCGCCTTGCTCGACGCGACAGTCAGGCAGAACAGCAGCCTTTGTAGCATGATCCAAGTCCTTATCATAGTACCAGCAGGGATAGCCTGCCAGCAACATGGTCACAACTAAAACATTTGTACTATTACCCACAACAATTCCTGGACAGCCAGATGCACCATTTGTAAAAGTGCAATGAAACAAAAATCTAGACCTATTTGAAATATTGTTGACTGTGTTTTGCTTGTCATAATCCTTTGAGTGATTTTTTAAACTCCACTCTCTTGCTGCCGCTATATGCTGTGGTGTCGCATAACTAAAATGCTGAACCTCATTTAGTTCCTTCTTCTTGCTCAAAGGATGTCCAATGAGATAGAATTCTCTGTCCATTTCTGGCTCGCAAAACAATGTAAATGGTTTGGGCATCCCTTCCTTTGGTTTTAACTCCAAGATCGCACAATCGGTTTCTTCATCAGTAAAGTGAACAGTACTTCCAAAGTAGAACTTGTTTTGTATATGCTGTCCATCCTTCTCATAATCAAACACAGCATAAACATCACTGTTATCTAATGGGACCTTAGTTTGATTACCAACAGGCTGAAATTCTGAAATATAAATGAAGAACATACACCCTTCATACATTTTGATGAAAAAGATGTTGCAATTAGAAAATCTAATACCAATCAATGAAAGGTCAGTGACATTGACCGACCTTTGACCTATTCACCACAAAATGTATAGGGGCCTACCTTACTACACAGCAAATATGAACTCAATATATGGCAGTTGTTCTCTCTATATTAATGAGTGGAAACCAAATAATCCTTAAATGTACATTCTGTAACTTTAAATGTAAAACATCTACATAGTGTACAATTCATTATTTGAAACATTACCTTGTTTGCAATTAAACCATACAACAAGCGGTCCACCACCTTGAAACGCTCTCCTGAAGATCTGAACAGCTAGATCTTGGAACGGTATCTGTCATTATTTGAAGGGGCTGTGTTTGTTTATCATTGAACAATACAATCTTTTCTGTGGCCAGGTGTGGAAGAGGCATGTTTGAAGCAGCCCTTATAGTTATCAGAGTAAATACATTTTATTTTCAATATTTCTCAAATGAAAATCATTTTTGTAACAAGAGTATCATTCCTGTAAAGTTTCATGAAAATCCTTCAAGTAGTTTCAGAGTAGTGGTCGCCACAAGTGTTTCCTATATAACTATATGTAAATGACGACGGCCACTGGCGGCTATGTTTGACATTGAATCGAAATGAATTTTGTTAAAGACCAACTACATGTCACACTAGTCATTTTATTAAGGCTTTAAATCAATACCACTTATGGTTTTTGAAAAGTAGTCGCCACAAACTTTTTTAACAAGAGGTCAATGACTTTGAAGCTCTACTGATAGGTTTTGGTAGCTAGACCAGCATTCCTGTGAAGTTTCATGAAAATGTGTCGAGTAGTTTCAGGAGTAATAACTACAAGTTTTTACTATATAACTCCATGTAAACAAAGATGGCTGTTGGCAGCCATGTTTAATGCCAAATTAAAATAATTTTCAACAAGGACCTTGATCATTTTAGAAAAAGTCCCATATCGATATCACTTATAGTTTCAAGAAGTAGTCGCTACAAATTTGTTTTTTAAAAATCTATTTTTAGCCGTGGCGGCCATCATGGATTTCCGGCCGACCTGAAATTTGGCTAGGATCAACAAGACATCAAGAGCAACATTTCTTTTAAGTTTCATGAAAATCTGTCAAGCAGTTTCAGAGAAGTAGTCGCTAAAACTTTATGTAAAAAAAGATGGCCACTGGCAGCCATGTTTAATGATAAATCAAAATGATTTTCGACAAGGATCAACATCATTGCATGCTGATCATTTTAGAAAAAGTCCCATATCAATATCACTTATAGTTTTCAAGAAATAAGGCCTAAAATAAAATATTGTTTGTTTGCAGTTTCCTCCTGACAAACGACTTTTCTGCCGACTCAAAACAAATTTTAGACTGAAAAAAAAGAAGCTTTTTGTTCTATTACATGTTTTTTTCCAATTTGGGTCATTTCGTATCATTACCGGTACTTTCGTAATTGCAAGCATCTTGGTGACAACAATGCAGCGTTAAAATGGCTACTGCTAAAAGATCGAAAGAGGACATTGTTTTGTGCAGTAATGTTATTCATTCTTAAAGTTACAGAGTCCCTATTTTAACTGGTAATAACTCATGAATATGAATGAGTCACGTTTGAAGTAGTTTCAAATCGACGAACACCCCAAAAGTTGGTATATAAGCAGAAATCACATTTTTATTAAGCTTTCGTACAGGTAACATCGATAAATATATGGCTTCAGACTATATGTGATAAAAAAATACTTGCCCGGAACGGGATTTGAACCATTGCCATGCACTTTTAAGTCTTGAAGATTGTACGCTGAACCACTAGACCAACACTATTTATTGGTATGTTGTAGCATTTTTAACACTAAATAGGCATTACGTAATAATAAGCGCGCGCACACAAACTCATCAAGCGCTAATAAGTCGAGATCTGGTTGTTTTGAGGCGAAGAATTAGTTTCATACTGATAACATACAGTATTACACCAGGCAATGTTAATTTACATGAGCGACAAGATGGACTACATATTTATTGATCCATCTTGAGTTACGTTCAAATATGTTGAGTTATTTTGCTTCATAATAAATAGTAGCTAGTATTCCATTTTCTCAAGTAGCTTTATAATTCAGTGGATAGAGCACCGGATTTGAAATCAGAAGGTCGTGTGTTTGAGCCCCGAAACAAGCCAACATTTTTTTTTTCTGTAAAAGTTACTGTTACCTGTGTATAGGTATGATGTGCACTGGTCGATGTATATGTTATGCGTAAATGAGAATAAGGACAATTCCGGAATTGCTCTGCGCAAAGTAAGAATTGGAACAAAGTAGGAATATTTTCGTTAATCTTATTTACAAGTAAACAATTTGATTTTTGTTTCCTTCATTCAAATAGTGAACATATCAACAGTATATTAGTATAAAAAATTCTAAAGAAAATAGCTATTTAATCCAGAAAATATGATGCATACGTCAGTAGGTAGAGCTAAAGAAGATGTTTATGTGACCCCTATGGAAAATACAAAATTCATACACCATCTAGCTGAATATGTGGTGCTTCAGTCAAACAATTCTGAAATTTGAATGAAACCTCATATCAACATGGGATTTCGGGAATAATCTGTCTTTTACACTGCAGATATATGCTGAACAAAGAAAAAACTATTTTTCAAATTAACAAGAGGTCAATGACCTTGAAGCTCTACTGATAGATTTTTGATAGCTCGGTCAACATTCCTGTGAAGTTTCATGAAAATCCATCAAGTAGTTTCATAGGAGTAGTCGCTACAAGTTTTCATTATATAACTGTATGTAAACAAAGATGGCCGCTGGCGGCCATGTTTAATGTCAAATCAAAATAATTTTTGACAAGGATCAACATCATGTCATACTGATCATTTTAGAAAAAGTCCCATATCAATATCACTTATAGTTTTCAAGTAGTCGCTACAAACTTGTATTTTAAAAATCTATTTTTAGCCATGGAGGCCACCTTGAATTTCCGGCCAACCTGAAATTTTGCTAGGATCAATTAGACATCAAGAGCAACATTCCTGTAAAGTTTCTTGAAAATCCGTCGAGTAGTTACAGAGGAGTAGTCGTTACAAGTTTTTGCTATATAACTCTATGTAAACAAAGATGGCCGCTGACAGCCATGTTTAACATCGAATCAAAATGATTTTCGACAAAGACCAACATCATGACATGCTGTTCATTTTAGAAAAAGTCCCATATCAATATCACTTATAGTTTTCAAGAAGTAGTCACTACAAACTTGTTTTTTGAAAATCTACTTTTAGCCGTGGCAGCCATCTTGAATTTCCGGCCGACCTGAAGTTTTGTTAGGATCAATAAGACATCAAGAGCAACATTCGTGTTTCATGAAAATCCATCAAGTAGTTTCAGAGGAGTAGTCGCTACAAGTTTTCATTATATAACTCTATGTAAACAAAGATGGCCGCTGGCAGCCATGTTTAACGTCGAATCAAAATAATTTTCAACAAGGATCAACATCATGTCATACTTATCATTTTAGGAAAAGACGCATATCAATATCACTTATAGTTTTCAAGAAGTAGGCGCTAAAAACTTGTATTTTGAACAAGAGGTCAATGACCTTGAAGCTCTACTGATAGGTTTTTTGATAGCTAGATGAGCTTTCCTGTGAAGTTTCATGAAAATCCGTAAAGTAGTTTCAGAGGAGTAGTTTCAGAGGAGTAGTCGCTACAAGTTTTCATTATATAACTCTACGTAAACAAAGATGGCCGCTGGCGGCCATGTTTAACGACAAATCAAAACAATTTTTGACAAGGATCAACATCATGTCATACTGACCATTTTAGAAAAAGTCCCATATCAATATCACTTAGTTTCAAGAAGAAGCCGCTACAAACTTGTATTTTGAAAATCTATTTTTAGCCATAGCGGCCATCTTGAATTTCCGGCCGACCTGAAATTTTGCTAGGATCAATTAGACATCAAGAGCAACATTCCTGTGAAGTTTCATGAAAATCCATCAAGTAGTTACAGAGGAGTAGTCGCTACAAGTTTTTACTATATAACTCTAGGTAAACAAAGATGGCCACTGGCAGCCATGTTTAATGTCGAATCAAAATAATTTTCGACAATGATCAACATCATGTCATGCTGATCATTTCAGAAAAAGTCCCATATCAATATCACTTAAAGTTTTCAAGAAGTAGTCGCTACAAACTTGTTTTTAAAAATCTATGTTTAGCCGTGGTGGCCATCTTGAATTACCAGTCGACCTGAAATTGTGCTAGGATCAACTAGACATCAAAAGCAACATTCCTGTGAAGTTTCATGAAAATCCGTCAAGTCGTTTCAGAGGAGTAGTCGCTACAAATTTTTACTATACAAACTCTATGTAAACAAAGATGGCCACTGGCGCCCATGTTTAATGTTGAATCAAAAATCTATGTTTAGCCGTGGTGGCCATCTTGAATTTCCGGCCGACCTAAAAATACTCTAGGATCAATTAGACATCAAGAGCAACATTCCTGTGAAGTTTCATAAACAAGAGGCCCAAGAGGGCCTGTGAACGCTCTACTGGCTGTTATACCATTGATGAATCGAGTCGTACTACATGGTGTCTAGAGTGTACACAAGGTTTTTCAAGTATTTGACCTAGTGACCTAGTTTTTGACCCCATGGGACCCATTTTCGAACTTGACCAAAATATAAATAAAACAACATTTCGACAAAGTTTCATCAAGATCGGGTCAGAAATATGGCCTCTAGAGTGTACTAGTGACCTAGTTTTTGACCCTGTGTGACCTGTGTGACCCATTTTCGAACTTTAGCAAGCTATAATTGAGACAAATATTCTGACAAAATTGCATCAAGATCGGGTCAAAAATATGGCCTCTAGAGTGTACACACGGTTTCCAAAGTTTGACCTATTTTTTAACACCATGTGACCCATTTTTGAACTTGACCAAGATATAATTAAGACAAACATTTTGACAAAGAGTGTACACAAGGTTTTTCCAATATTTGACCTAGTGACCTAGTTTTTAACCCCATGTGACCCATTTTCAAACTTGACCAAGATATAATTAAGACAAACATTCTGACAAAGTTGCATCAAGCTCGGGTCAAAAATATGGCCTCTAGGGTGTACACAAGGTTTTTCCAATATTTGACCTAGTGACCTAGTTTTTAACTTCATGTGATCCATTTCTGAACTTGATCAAGATATAATTAAGATAAACAATTTGACAAAATTTCATCAAGATTGGGTAACAAATATGACCTCTAGAGTGTACACAAGTTTTTTCAAGTATTTGACCTAGTGACCTAGTTTTTGACCCAACATGACCCATTTTTGAACTCGACCGAGATTTCATTGAGATAAACATTCTGACAAAGTTTCATCAAGATCGGGTAAAAAATATGGCCTCTAGAGTGTACACACGGTTTTTCCAAAGTTTGACCTAGTGACCTAGTTTTTAACACCATGTGACCCATTTTTGAACTTGACCAAGATATAATTAAGACAAACATTTTGACAAAGTTTCATCAAGATTGGGTCAGAAATACGGCTTCTAGAGTGTACACAAGGTTTTTCAAGTATTTGACCTAGTGACCTAGTTTTTAACCCCATGTGACCCATTTTCAAACTTGACCAAGATATAATTAAGACAAACATTCTGACAAAGTTGCATCAAGCTCGGGTCAAAAATATGGCCTCTAGAGTGTACACAAGGTTTTTCCAATATTTGACCTAGTGACCTAGTTTTTGACCCCACATGACCCATTTTCGAACTTGACCGAGATTTCATTGAGACAAACAATTAAGATAAACATTCTGACAAAGTTGCATCAAGCTCTGGTCAAAAATATGGCCTCTAGAGTGTACACAAGGTTTTTCCAATATTTGACCTTGTGACCTAGTTTTTAACTTCATGTGACCCATTTTCGAACTTGATCAAGATATAATTAAGATAAACAATTTGACAAAGTTTCATAAAGATTGGGTAACAAATACGACCTCTAGAGTGTACACAAGTTTTTTCAAGTATTTGACCTAGTGACCTAGTTTTTGACCCCACATGACCCAGTTTTGAACCTGACCGAGATTTCATTAAGACAAACATTCTGACAAAGTTTCATCAAGATCAGGTCAAAAATATGGCCTCTAGAGTGTACACACGGTTTTTCCAAAGTTTGACCTAGTGACCTAGTTTTTAAAACCATGTGACCCATTTTTGAACTTGAACAAGATATAATTAAGACAAACATTTTGACAAAGTTTCATGAAGATTGGGTCAGAAATAAGGCTTCTAGAGTGTACACAAGGTTTTTCAAGTATTTGACCTAGTGACCTAGTTTTTAACCCCATGTGACCCATTTTCAAACTTGACCAAGATATAATTAAGACAAACATTCTGACAAAGTTGCATCAAGCTCGGGTCAAAAATATGGCCTTTAGAGTGTACACAAGGTTTTTCCAATATTTGACCTAGTGACCTAGTTTTTGACCCCACATGACCCATTTTCGAACTTGACCGAGATTTCATTGAGACAAACATTCTGACAAAGTTTCATGATGATTGCATCAGAAATGTGGCTCTAGAGTGTACACAAGCAAAAGTTAACGGACGACGGACGACGGAAGACGGACAACACACCATCCCATAAGCTCTGCTGGCCCTTGGCCAGTAGAGCTAAAAATCGTCAAGTAGTTTCAGAGGAGTAGTCGCTACAAGTTTTACTATAAAAATCTCTGTAAACAAAGATGGCCGCTAGCGGCCATGTTTAAAGTTGCATCGAAATAAATTTCGACAAGGATCAACATCATGTCATGCTGATTATTTTAGAAAAAGTCCCATATCAATATCACTTATAGTTTTCAAGAAGTAGTCGTTACAAACTTGTATTTTAAAAATCTGTTTTTAGCTTTGGCGGCCATCTTGGATTTCACATCAACATGAATTTTTGCTAGGATCAACTAGACTTCATGGGCAACATTTCTGTTAAGTTTCATAAATATCCATCCAGTAGTTTCAGAGGAGTAGTAGCTACAAATAAAAGTTTACGGACGGACGACGGACACCGCACCACGATCAGTCGAGCTAAATATTACTTTTAGCCGTGGCAGCCATCTTGAATTTCCGGCCGACCTGAAATTTTGCTAGGATCAACTAGACATCAAGAGCAATATTCCTGTGAAGAATCATGAAAATCCGCCAAGTAGTTTCAGAGGAGTAGCCGCTACAAATTTTTACTATACAAACTCTATGTAAACAAAGATGGCCACTGGCGCCCATGTTTAATGTCGAATCAAAATAATTTTCGACAAGGATCAACATCATGTCATGCTGATCATTTTAGAAAAAGTCCCATATCAATATCACTTACAGTTTTCAAGAAGTAGTCACTACAAATTTATTTATTTTAAATCTATTTTTAGCCGTGGCGGCCATCTTGAATTTCCGGCCAACCTGAAATTTTTCTAAGATCAACTAGACATCAAGTGCAACATTCCTGTGAAGTTTCTTGAAAATCCGTCAAGTAGTTTCAGAGGAGTAGTCGCTACAAGTTTTCATTATATAACTCTTATGTAAACAAAGATGGCCGCTGACAGCCATGTTTAACGTCGAATCAAAACAATTTTTAACAAGGACCAACATCATGTCATGCTGATCATTTTAGAAAAAGTCCCATATCAATATCACTTATAGTTTTCAAGTAGTAGTCGCTACAAACTTGTATTTTGAAAATCTATATTTAGCGCAGGCGGCCATCTTGAATTTCCGGACGACCTGAAATTTTGCTAGGATCAATAAGACATCAAGAGCAACATTCCTGTGAAGTTTCATGAAAATCCGTCAAGTAGTTTCAGAGGAGGAGTCGCTACAAGTTTTCATTATATAACTCTATGTAAACAAAGATGGCCGCTGACAGCCATGTTTAACGTCGAATCAAAACGATTTTCGACAAGGACCAACATCATGTCATGCTGATCATTTTAGAAAAAGTCCGATATCAATTAGAGTTTTCAAGAAGTAGTCGCTACAAACTTGTTTTTTAAAAACCTATTTTTAGATTTGGCGGCCATCTTGGATTTCACATCAACATTAGTTTTTGCTAGGATCAACTAGACTTCATGGGCAACATTTCTGTAAAGTTTCATGAAAATCCATTCAGTAGTTTCAGAGGAGTAGTCGATACAAAAAATAGTTTACGGACAGACGGACGACGGACGCCGCACCACGGCATAAGCTCTGCTGATTCTGCTCTGCTGATCTCTGATCAGTCGAGCTAATAATTGCCTTAAATTGCGAAAAAAATAGAATTATTTTCTGTTTTCCTTTTGTTTCTAGGTCCGTGAGCTTTCAGGGGAGATAATAGAGGTGTGAGACCTGAAGAGAGTAAATATGTTTAGCAACATCACCCATAACAGAACATTTACTAGCTATTTGCAGTCCCTATAAAATAAGACCATAAGCATGCTTCTATCATATTTAGAAGTGAACAGGGTTCAATTGAATTTTCTTACAAAATATTATGGAAGGTGGAAATAAAATATGTCCTCTTTATTGGTGAAGTAAAATACTTATCTGGTAAATAATTATCTTCATGCTTAACCATGAAAAAACATGTATATATTATCTGTTTGTCACAAATGGGTGAAGTAAATAAGCTATACGTAGGACTTCCTATTCAGTACGATGGGGAAGCGAATGCGTGGCCTATATTTGCCCGTTGTATAACCCATTTTTCGACAATTAAATAATATTTAAAAGCACGATTGTCTGAAAACAAAGCTATTACCTGTTTAATATTATCACGTAAATGTTTTAATTGTTCAATATACAGGCCTTTTAAACCGAAATTAAGGTTTATTTCATACCCTAGCCAACCCAGTTTTCGCTTATTGGAGAACATTGGGGGAAATGAAAGCCTGGCCTAACAGATATTTCCACAATACAAGAAATCCGTGGATTCACATGTCTCGCCTAACGGGGGCTGGAGTTAAAAATAAATAGGTCAATGATGCTTAAATAAAAGTTTGTAAACATTTTAGTAACTAAAAACAATCGAGTTTGCCGTTTGCTGAGATGACATTCAAGTGCATTTGTTTAAAAACAAAATGCCATTCGATTAAAAACAAGAGTCCCAAGAGGGCCTGTGGATGCTCTTCTGGCTAAAACAGCTCTTATATCAAGAGTTGTCTACATAAAACTCCCATCAGTAGTTTTTTTAAAACATTGCAAAAACAACAGGGATAGGATGGCCTTAGATCGCTCACCTGGTAATCATGGGCAATAAGTCTGCTGTGTCTAGTCTGGCATGGGCATTTTTTAATTTGTCCCACTTTCTTCTATGAATGAAATTTCATAAAAATGTGTGTGTGTGTGTGGGGGTGGGGGGTTGGGGGTGGTTATATTAACATTCTAAACAAATTTGGTAAAGATCAGATAAGCAAGAGGTCAATGACCTTGAAGCTCTACTGATTGGTTTTGATTTCAGGAAGTAGTCGCTACAGACTTGTTTTTTGAAAAATTATTTTTAGCCGTGGCGGCCATCTTGAATTTCCGGCCGACCTGAAATTTTGCTAGGATCAATTAGACATCAAGAGCAACATTCCTGTGAAGTTTCATGAAAATCCGTCAAGTAGTTTCACAGGAATAGTCGCTACAAGTTTTCATTATATAACTCTATGTAAACAAAGATGGCCACTGTCAGCCATGTTTAACGTCGAATCAAAATAATGTTTGACTCTGATAACCATCATGTCATGCTGATCATTTTAGAAAAAGTCCCATATCAATATCACTTATAGTTTTCAAGAAGTAGTCGTTACAAACTTGTATTTTAAAAATCTGTTTTTAGCTTTGGCGGCCATCTTGGATTTCACATCAACATGAATTTTTGCTAGGATCAACTAGACTTCATGGGCAACATTTCTGTTAAGTTTCATAAATATCCATCCAGTAGTTTCAGAGGAGTAGTAGCTACAAATAAAAGTTTACGGACGGACGACGGACACCGCACCACGATCAGTCGAGCTAAATATTACTTTTAGCCGTGGCAGCCATCTTGAATTTCCGGCCGACCTGAAATTTTGCTAGGATCAACTAGACATCAAGAGCAATATTCCTGTGAAGAATCATGAAAATCCGCCAAGTAGTTTCAGAGGAGTAGCCGCTACAAATTTTTACTATACAAACTCTATGTAAACAAAGATGGCCACTGGCGCCCATGTTTAATGTCGAATCAAAATAATTTTCGACAAGGATCAACATCATGTCATGCTGATCATTTTAGAAAAAGTCCCATATCAATATCACTTACAGTTTTCAAGAAGTAGTCACTACAAATTTATTTATTTTAAATCTATTTTTAGCCGTGGCGGCCATCTTGAATTTCCGGCCAACCTGAAATTTTTCTAAGATCAACTAGACATCAAGTGCAACATTCCTGTGAAGTTTCTTGAAAATCCGTCAAGTAGTTTCAGAGGAGTAGTCGCTACAAGTTTTCATTATATAACTCTTATGTAAACAAAGATGGCCGCTGACAGCCATGTTTAACGTCGAATCAAAACAATTTTTAACAAGGACCAACATCATGTCATGCTGATCATTTTAGAAAAAGTCCCATATCAATATCACTTATAGTTTTCAAGTAGTAGTCGCTACAAACTTGTATTTTGAAAATCTATATTTAGCGCAGGCGGCCATCTTGAATTTCCGGACGACCTGAAATTTTGCTAGGATCAATAAGACATCAAGAGCAACATTCCTGTGAAGTTTCATGAAAATCCGTCAAGTAGTTTCAGAGGAGGAGTCGCTACAAGTTTTCATTATATAACTCTATGTAAACAAAGATGGCCGCTGACAGCCATGTTTAACGTCGAATCAAAACGATTTTCGACAAGGACCAACATCATGTCATGCTGATCATTTTAGAAAAAGTCCGATATCAATTAGAGTTTTCAAGAAGTAGTCGCTACAAACTTGTTTTTTAAAAACCTATTTTTAGATTTGGCGGCCATCTTGGATTTCACATCAACATTAGTTTTTGCTAGGATCAACTAGACTTCATGGGCAACATTTCTGTAAAGTTTCATGAAAATCCATTCAGTAGTTTCAGAGGAGTAGTCGATACAAAAAATAGTTTACGGACAGACGGACGACGGACGCCGCACCACGGCATAAGCTCTGCTGATTCTGCTCTGCTGATCTCTGATCAGTCGAGCTAATAATTGCCTTAAATTGCGAAAAAAATAGAATTATTTTCTGTTTTCCTTTTGTTTCTAGGTCCGTGAGCTTTCAGGGGAGATAATAGAGGTGTGAGACCTGAAGAGAGTAAATATGTTTAGCAACATCACCCATAACAGAACATTTACTAGCTATTTGCAGTCCCTATAAAATAAGACCATAAGCATGCTTCTATCATATTTAGAAGTGAACAGGGTTCAATTGAATTTTCTTACAAAATATTATGGAAGGTGGAAATAAAATATGTCCTCTTTATTGGTGAAGTAAAATACTTATCTGGTAAATAATTATCTTCATGCTTAACCATGAAAAAACATGTATATATTATCTGTTTGTCACAAATGGGTGAAGTAAATAAGCTATACGTAGGACTTCCTATTCAGTACGATGGGGAAGCGAATGCGTGGCCTATATTTGCCCGTTGTATAACCCATTTTTCGACAATTAAATAATATTTAAAAGCACGATTGTCTGAAAACAAAGCTATTACCTGTTTAATATTATCACGTAAATGTTTTAATTGTTCAATATACAGGCCTTTTAAACCGAAATTAAGGTTTATTTCATACCCTAGCCAACCCAGTTTTCGCTTATTGGAGAACATTGGGGGAAATGAAAGCCTGGCCTAACAGATATTTCCACAATACAAGAAATCCGTGGATTCACATGTCTCGCCTAACGGGGGCTGGAGTTAAAAATAAATAGGTCAATGATGCTTAAATAAAAGTTTGTAAACATTTTAGTAACTAAAAACAATCGAGTTTGCCGTTTGCTGAGATGACATTCAAGTGCATTTGTTTAAAAACAAAATGCCATTCGATTAAAAACAAGAGTCCCAAGAGGGCCTGTGGATGCTCTTCTGGCTAAAACAGCTCTTATATCAAGAGTTGTCTACATAAAACTCCCATCAGTAGTTTTTTTAAAACATTGCAAAAACAACAGGGATAGGATGGCCTTAGATCGCTCACCTGGTAATCATGGGCAATAAGTCTGCTGTGTCTAGTCTGGCATGGGCATTTTTTAATTTGTCCCACTTTCTTCTATGAATGAAATTTCATAAAAATGTGTGTGTGTGTGTGGGGGTGGGGGGTTGGGGGTGGTTATATTAACATTCTAAACAAATTTGGTAAAGATCAGATAAGCAAGAGGTCAATGACCTTGAAGCTCTACTGATTGGTTTTGATTTCAGGAAGTAGTCGCTACAGACTTGTTTTTTGAAAAATTATTTTTAGCCGTGGCGGCCATCTTGAATTTCCGGCCGACCTGAAATTTTGCTAGGATCAATTAGACATCAAGAGCAACATTCCTGTGAAGTTTCATGAAAATCCGTCAAGTAGTTTCACAGGAATAGTCGCTACAAGTTTTCATTATATAACTCTATGTAAACAAAGATGGCCACTGTCAGCCATGTTTAACGTCGAATCAAAATAATGTTTGACTCTGATAACCATCATGTCATGCTGATCATTTTACAAAAAGTCCCATATCAATATCACTTATAGTTTTCAAGACGTAGTCGCTACAAACTTCTTTTTTTAAAAATCTAATTTTAGCTGTGGCGGCCATCTTGAATTTCTGGCCGATCTGAAATTTTGCTAGGATCAATTAAACATTAAGAGCAACATTCCTGTAAAGTTTCATGAAAATCTGCCAAGTAGTTTCAAAGGATTAGTCGCTACAAGTTTTCATCATATAACTCTATGTAAACAAAGATGGCCACTGGCAGCCATGTTTAACGTCGAATCAAAACAATTTTTGACAAGGACCAACATCATGTCATGCTGATCATTTTACAAAAAGTCCAATATCAATATCACTTATAGTTTTCAAGAAGTAGTCGCTACAAACTTGTATTTTGAAAATCTATTTTTAGCCATGGCAGCCATCTTGAATTTCCGGGCGACCTGAAATTTTGCTAGGATCAATTAGACATCAAGAGCAACATTCCTGTGAAGTTTCATGAAAATCCGTCAAGTAGTTTCAGAGGAGTAGTCGCTACAAGTTTTCATCATATAACTCTATGTAAACAAAGATGGCCACTGGCAGCCATGTTTAACGTCGAATCAAAATAATGTTTGACTCTTATAACCATCATGTCATGCTGATCATTTTACAAAAAGTCCCATATCAATATCACTTATAGTTTTCAAGACGTAGTCGCTACAAACTTCTTTTTTAACAAGAGGTCAATGACCTTGAAGCTCTACTGATAGATTTTGATTTCAGGAAGTAGTCGCTACAGACTTGTTTTTTGAAAATCTATTTTTAACCGTGGCGGCCATCTTGAATTTCCGGCCGACCTGAAATTTTGCTAGGATCAAATAGACATTAAGAGCAACATTCCTGTGAAGTTTCATGAAAATCCGTCAAGTAGTTTCAGAGGAGTAGTCGCTACAAGTTTTCATTATATAACTCTATGTAAACAAAGATGGCCGCTGGTAGCCATGTTTAACGTCAAATCAAAACGATTTTCGACAAGGACCAACATCATGTCATACTGATCATTTTAGAAAAAGGCCCATATCAATATCTCTTATAGTTTTGAAGAAGTAGTCGCTACAAACTTATTTATTTTAAACCTATTTTTAGCTGTGGCGGCCATCTTGAATTTCCGGCCGACCTGAAATTTTTCTAGGATCAACTAGACATCAAGAGCAACATTCCTGTGAAGTTTCATGAACATCTGTCAAGTAGTTTCAGAGGAGTAGTCGCTACAAGTTTTTACTATATAACTCTATGTAACCAAAGATGGCCACTGGCAGCCATGTTTAACGTAGAATCAAAATAATTTTCCACAAAGATCAACATCATGTCATGCTGATCATTTTAGAAAAAGTCCCATATCAATATCACTTATAGTTTTCAAGAACTAGTCGCTACAAACTTATTTTTTAAAAATCTATTTTTAGCTGTGACGGCCATCTTGAATTTCTGGCAGATCTGAAATTTTGCTAGGATCAATTAGACATCAAGAGCAACATTCCTGTAAAGTTTCATGACAATCCGTCAAGTAGTTTCAGAGGAGTAGTCGCTACAAGTTTTTACTATATAACTCTATGTAAACAAAGATGGCCGCTGGCAGCCATGTTTAACGTTGAATCAAAACGATTTTTGACAAAGATCAACATCATGTCATGCTGATCATTTTAGAAAAAGTCCCATATCAATATCACTTATAGTTTTCAAGAAGTAGTCGCTACAAACTTGTATTTTAAAACTCTATTTTTAGCTTTGGCGGCCATCTTGGATTTCACATCAACATGAATTTTTGCTAGGATCAACTAGACTTTATGGGCAACATTTCTGTAAAGTTTCATGAATATCCATCCAGTAGTTTCAGAGGAGTTGTAGCTACAAATAAAAGTTTACGGACAGACAGATGGACAGACGGACGCCGCACCACGGCATAAGCTCTGCTGATCTCTGATCAGTAGAGCTAAAAATCTATTTTTAGCTGTGGCGGCCATCTTCAATTTCTGGCCGAACTGAAATTTTGCTAGGATCAATTAGACATTAAGAGCAATATTCCTGTAACGTTTCATGAAAATCTGTCAAGTAGTTTCAAAGGAGTAGTCGCTACAAGTTTTTACTATATAACTGTATGTAAACAAAGATGGCCTCTGGCAGCCATGTTTAACATTGAATCAAAACGATTTTTGACAAGGACCAACATCATGTCATGCTGATCATTTTAGAAAAAGTCCCATATCAATATCACTTATAGTTTTCATGAAGAAGTCGCTACAAACTTGTTTTTTAAAAACCTATTTTTAGATCTGGCGGCCATCTTGGATTTCACATCAACATGAATTTTTGCTAGGATCAACTAGACTTCATGGGCAACATTTCTGTAAAGTTTCATGAAAATCCATTCAGTAGTTTCAGAGGAGAAGTCGCTACAAAAAAAAGTTTACGGATAGACAGACGGACAGACAGACGGACGACGGACGCCGCACCATGGCATAAGCTCTGCTGATCTCTGATCAGTAGAGCTAAAAACAACAACAAACAAACCTGGCGTCGTAATTAGATCCAAAACATGGTTCGCCGTCATGACATAGTATGGTGGTTCAGATGCAGAGTTTTGTCCGACTCTAAACCCAGTACCGCTACCCCCAGGGCCTATGATATGGCAAACTGAGTTTGAGAAATCACACAATAACTTCATGTCAATTATAGGTTTTGTCCTCTCTTTAACCTGTATAAAGATTCCAGGGAGCTGAGAGGAATTCTCTGTCGAGCGCCGCAGCTTGTGTTCTTGTGCAGTTTCAGCTGTGTAGTAGCTCGGGAATAACTTGTTTAGTGGACCTATTAAAAACAAAAAATATTAATGCTATTAGTAAGTGCAATGTTATCGTAATTTTGTAAATACTAGTAATCTGCCTGTTGACTCAAATGGCCTAACCATATCTCTTTTATGCTTGTCATTATAAAAAGACGATAACTCCGTTGGAAGTTAACCGACCTGAATGGCAGCTGCAACAATATGTGCATCCCGACTTCATTTTGATACTTCTTACCAAGTGTCGTCAAAAACTGTTGAGAAGTTAGCAGGAATAGTCTAGACAAGATCTAATCATAGCCCTAATTCCACCGAAAGTCAATAGACCAGAATGCATCGATGATACGCACAACTAGGCTTCATACTGATACGTCCTATAAAGTATCGCCATAATCTGTTGAGAAGGTGTAGTCCAGACAAGATAGTGTCATGGTAAGACACAGGCATCACTATATGCCCCTCTACATATATATGGGGAAAACATAAACTTTTGAGAACACTTTTCCAGTCTTTTAGTAATCACCTGTCCTGGCCAAAAGTCAACTTGTCCACACCAAATATGATCAGATTTGATATTTGTATGCTTATAACAATTTTTCTCAAGATCTTCAGCTTGCAGAAGGGGTGTATATTACATGAGATCTGTTTTCCAGCCCAACCTAGCCATGATAATAATAAAGTTTCCTTTTAAAAGGAACAGCTCGTCTTGTTAGGCAACTATAAGCCTGGTGGCAGAGAAAAGCCACTAAATAATGTTGTAAAATCAATTACAGACACCAACATTTCAAACATATGCAAAAGTGGACCCAGCAACTACGACGGGCTATGTCATGTTTATCAATTTAAGACAACTAAAAGTACTATCTATTAAAATAGTCTGCATTAAGTCTTTTGGAATTATTGGCTTAAAACTTAACATCAGCTTCTAATGCAAACTATTAAAAGAAACTATTACCACTAAGACAGGAAGCACACTCACAATCACTGCGCAGCAGTATAAATTGACAAATTTACATATACCATTTTATTTCAGACTAGAAATATCGAACAAATGTCGGATATGTCGGCTGGATATCCGACTAATGTCACTTTTGATCTACCACTTTTTATAATACAGATGTTCTACCTTTTTCTATTCTGCTCTTCTTTATTCCATTCTTTATTCCAGTTTTTGCAGGACCTTTGCCTTTACCAGCGATCTCTCCTTCTTCTGAAAAGGTAAGTATTTTAAACATGATTAGCAGAAAAAGTCATGTCTCTTCTTTTTGGGCAAATTTTAAATTCACATAGAATAGACTGCCCTATATCAAACTAGGAATGATACATTTTTTAATGTGTTATTCGAAGTTTTAAAGTCCCTCTGCCTATCGAGGCAACAACAAATGACACACAGTGGACATTTTCAGAATGGCCAATTTGCTGACGTAGACGTCTTGTTTTCAATAAGTATTTTTGAATTGCACAGCTTTTCACTGCGTAAGTAATGAATGATGTTTGTTTTTGTTCTTTAAATGCAAGAAATATAAAAAGTATGTTTGTTTGCTGTTTCCCGACCCAGGATTTTATAAGTGGGTAGGTAGGTGCTTTTTTTTTTTGCCAAAGATAGTAAAAACCTTAAGAAATGAAAGAAAATTATACTAAATATAATAATAAAACAAGAGGTCAATGACCTTGAAGCTCTACTGATTGATTTTGATTTCAGGAAGTAGTCTCTACAGACTTGTTTTTTGAAAAATTATTTTTAGCCTTGGCGGCCATCTTGAATTTCCGGCCGACCTGAAATTTTGCTAGGATCAATTAGACATCAAGAGCAACATTCCTGTGAAGTTTCATGAAAATCCGTCAAGTAGTTTCACAGGAATAGTCGCTACAAGTTTTCATTATATAACTCTATGTAAACAAAGATGGCCGCTGACAGCCATGTTTAACGTCGAATCAAAATAATGTTTGACTCTGATAACCATCATGTCATGCTGATCATTTTACAAAAAGTCCCATATCGATATCACTTATAGTTTTCAAGACGTAGTCGCTACAAACTTCTTTTTTAAAAAATCTAATTTTAGCTGTGGTGGCCATCTTGAATTTCTGGCCGATCTGAAATTTTGCTAGGATCAATTAAACATTAAGAGCAACATTTCTGTAAAGTTTCATGAAAATCTGCCAAGTAGTTTCAAAGGATTAGTCGCTACAAGTTTGTACTATATAACTCTATGTAAACAAAGATGGCTGCTGGCAGCCATGTTCAACGTTGAATTAAAACAATTTTTGACAAGGACCAACATCATGTCATGCTGATCATTTTACAAAAAGTCCAATATCAATATCACTTATAGTTTTCAAGTAGTAGTCGCTACAAACTTGTATTTTGAAAATCTATTTTTAGCCATGGCAGCCATCTTGAATTTCCGGGCGACCCGAAATTTTGCTAGGATCAATTAGACATCAAGAGCAACATTCCTGTGAAGTTTCATGAAAATCCGTCAAGTAGTTTCAGAGGAGTAGTCGCTACAAGTTTTCATTATATAACTCTATGTAAACAAAGATGGCCACTGGCAGCCATGTTTAACGTCGAATCAAAATAATGTTTGACTCTTATAACCATCATGTCATGCTGATCATTTTACAAAAAGTCCCATATCAATATCACTTATAGTTTTCAAATCGTAGTCGCTACAAACGTCTTTTTTAAAAATCTATTTTTAGCCCTGGCGGCCATCTTGAATTTCCGGCCGACCTGAAATTTTGCTAGGATCAATTAGACATCAAGAGCAACATTGCTGTGAAGTTTCATGAAAATCCGTCAAGTAGTTTCAGAGGAGTAGTTGCTACAAGTTTTCATTATATAACTCTATGTAAACAAAGATGGCCGCTGGCAGCCATGTTTAACGTTGAATCAAAACGATTTTCGACAAGGACCAACATCATGTCATGCTGATCATTTTAGAAAAAGTCCCATATCAATATCTTTTATAGTTTTCATGAAGAAGTCGCTACAAACTTGTTTTTTAAAAACATGAATTTTTGCTAGGATCAACTAGACTTCATGGGCATCATTTCTGTAAAGTTTCATGAAAATCCATTCAGTAGTTTCAGAGGAGGTCGCTACAAAAAAAAGTTTACGGACAGACGGACGACGGACGCTGCACCACGGCATAAGCTCTGCTGATCTCTGATCAGTAGAGCTAAAAAAAATACTTTAAAAGAATTGCTATAAAAACTTTTGGGTAGGGTCCTTTTTCATGGGTAGGTAGGGAAACAGCAAACCAAATTTTTTTTATGGTCAGCTTTATTTACCACTGTTGATTGAAGCTGTCTTCGAAAATCGTCTTTGTCCATAGAACAATTTGCACAAAAGCCCTCAAAAACTGTATCTCTTAAACTTTCGTTATTTAAAACTTCCTTGTCATCATTCAAAACTAAATATTTGAAGTGGCTAGCTGTGTTGTTGACGTCATCACAATGTTATTTTCAAAACACAAATATGATATCTGATTTCTGCAATATTTTGTCACAACAGAGGACATTTGTTTGAAAACATTCACTGTTACACGTGGACTGTGAGTATATATCCGATACTAAACTTTTATTTAGCATAAAACATATATTAGATCACCTTATTATTATTTCCAATTTAAAACAAGATGCTCAAGTATTGCAGTGCAATACACGTCCCCTACCGGGCATTTTTTCAGTAAAAGTGACCTTGACCATAAATGCAATCCTAAACTTGCTTTTCATATAAGCCACCTACACACCAAGTTTCAGTATCTCATTCCTAAGTCAAGTCGATCAGCAGAAACAGTAACTGTTGCTCTATTTTTAGCAACAGTGAGAATTTAGACCAAACCTCAAATCCCTAGCATAAAGGTGAATGTCGCGCTTATAGACATCAAGGGTCACATGCCATCATCATTAACCATGCCATCAATCATGTGCCACACATCATATTACAAACAATTGTTCAACTGCATTAGACCCAGGATCATGAACATGATTTGGCCATATTAAATTCTTTAAATGTCATTAATTGAGATATGTCATTTTATTTCAGACTTAAATGTCGGATATCGACAATGTCACTTTTGATCTACCACTTTTTATAATACAGATGTTCTACCTTTTTCTATTCTGCTCTTCTTTATTTCATTCTTTATTCCAGTTTTTGCAGGACCTTTGCCTTTACCAGTGATCTCTCCTTCTTCTGAAAAGGTAGATATTTTAAACATGATTAGCAGAAAAAGCCATGTCTCTTCTTTTTGGGCAAATTTTAAATTCACATAGAACAGACTGCCCTATATCAAACTAGGAATGATACATTTTTTAATGTGTTATTCAAAGTTTTAAAGTCCCTCTGCCTATCGAGGCAACAACAAATGACACACAGTGGACATTTTCAGAATGGCCAATTTGCTGACGTAGACGTCTTGTTTTCAATAAGTATTTTTGAATTTCACAGCTTTTCACTGCGTAAGTAATGAATGATGTTTGTTTTTGTTCTTTAAATGCAAGAAATATAAAAAGTCTGTTTGTTTGCTGTTTCCCGACCCAGGATTTTATAAGTGGGTAGGTAGGTGCTTTTTTTTTTTGCCAAAGATAGTAAAAACCTTAAGAAATGAAAGAAAATTATACTAAATATAATAATAAAAAAAATATGTAAAAAGAATTGCTATAAAAACTTTTGGGTAGGGTCCTTTTTCATGGCTAGGTAGGGAAACAGAAAACCAATTTTTTTTTATGGTCAGCCTTATTTACCACTGTTGATTGAAGCTGTCTTCGAAAATCGTCTTTGTCCATAGAACAATTTGCATAAAAGCCCTCAAAAACTGTATCTCTTAAACTTTCGTTATTTAAAACTTACTTGTCATCATACATAACTAAATATTTGAAGTGGCCTAGCTGTGTTGTTGTCATCACAATGTTATTTTCAAAACACTAAATATGATATCTGATTTCTGCAATATTTTGTCACAACAGTGGACATTTGTTTGAAAACATTCACTGTTACACATGGACTGTGAGTATATATCCGATACTAAATTTTTATTTAGCATAAAACATATATTAGATCACCTTATTATTATTATTTCCAATTTAAAACAAGATGCTCAAGTATTGCAGTGCAATACACGTCCCCTACCGGGCATTTTTTCAGTAAAAGTGACCTTGACCATAAATGCAATCCTAAACTTGCTTTTCATATAAGCCACCTACACACCAAGTTTCAGTATCTCATTCCTAAGTCAAGTCGATCAGCAGAAACAGTAACTGTTGCTCCATTTTTAGCAACAGTGAGAATTTAGACCAAACCTCAAATCCCTAGCATAAAGGTGAATGTCGCGCTTATAGACATCAAAGGTCACATGCCATCATCATTAACCATGCCATCAATCATGTGCCACACATCATATTACAAACAATTGTTCAACTGCATTAGACCCAGGATCATGAACATGATTTGGCCATATTAAATTCTTTAAATGTCATTAATTGAGATATGTCATTTTATTTCAGACTTAAATGTCGGATATCGACAATGTCACTTTTGATCTACCACTTTTTATAATACAGATGTTCTACCTTTTTCTATTCTGCTCTTCTTTATTTCATTCTTTATTCCAGTTTTTGCAGGACCTTTGCCTTTACCAGTGATCTCTCCTTCTCCTGAAAAGGTAGGTATTTTAAACATGATTAGCAGAAAAAGCCATGTCTTCATTTTGGGCAAATTTTAAATTCACATAGAACAGACTGCCCTATATCAAACAAGGAATGATACATTTTTTAATGTGTTATTCAAAGTTTTAAAGTCCCTCTGCCTATCGAGGCAACAACAGATGACACACAGTGGACATTTTCAGAATGGCCAATTTGCTGACGTAGATGTCTTGTTTTCAATAAGTATTTTTGAATTTCACAGCTTTTCACTGCATAAGTAATGAATGATGTTTGTTTTTGTTCTTTAAATGCAAGAAATATAAAAAATATGTTTGTTTGCCGTTTCCCGACCCAGGATTTTATATGGGTAGGTAGGTAGGTAGGTAGGTGCTTTTTTTTTGTGCCCAAGATAGTAAAAACCTTAAGAAATGGAAGAAAAATATTCTAAATATAATAATAATAATAAAGAAAATACGTTAAAAGAATTACTATAAAAACTTTTGGGTAGGGTCCTTTTTCATGGGTAGGTAGGGAAACAGCAAACCAACATTTTTTTATGATCAGCCTTATTTACCACTGTTGATTAAAGCTGTCTTCGTCTTTGTCCATAGAACAATTTGCACAAAAGCCCTCAAAAACTGAATCTCTTAAACTTTCGTTACTTAAACCTTCGTTGTCATCATACGAAACTAAATATTTGAAGTGGCCTAGCTCTGCGTTATTGACATCACAATGTTATTTTCATAACACACAATTTGTGCGCTGGATGTCGCTTATGATCTGTTCAGTTAACAGAGTGACAATTGTTTTTATGCACGCTGTTGGGAAGGGCTATTGATATATTGATCACTTTGTTTGTCCGTATGCGAGTCCACCTGTCCGCAAGTATGTGAGTCCACTATATCCTAAATACATCGTATAAATCAGGTAATCATTTTCACGTTCTTCTTTCAACTTTTTGGGTTGAACCCACAATGCTTGCCTTAAAGACTGTAAACTTTTACACAATGGGGTAAAGGAACAAACACATAGTCAAAAAAACAAGGAACGTGTGAGGTTATTCTATACAATTAATGCACTAGAGTTGATTTCTCGACCAAATCCATGCCCTAACTCAAGGTCAAGGTCACTGATCAAACACTATAATCTTATTTTACTATCATTATTGTAATTCAGATCGTATTACACCCACATATTCCAGGGAAAATGAGTGTTTAGACCAAACCTCAAATCCCTAGCATAAAGGTGAATGCTGCGCTTATAGACATCAAGGGTCACATGCCATCAATCATGTGCCACACATCATATTACAAACAACTGTTCAACTGCATTAGACCCAGGATCATGAACATGATTTGGCCATATTAAATTCCTTAAATGTCATAATCAAGTGAAAATAATCATGACAAGAGAGTCAAATGCAGCTACTTAATGGGGAGCCAATTTAGCTCCAAAACATGCTTGTCCCACAATTTAACATGGATGTGTTACATTTGAATAAATTGATATAATTTAAATAAATCAACTTTCTATATAATGAATGTGTAACGAATTAACTAAATCCGCATCACATCACTTAAAAGGACACTGTACATAATAAGCAAACCATATATTAAGTAAGCAAATAACTTTCTGATTTTTGTTCAGTAAAATGTATGCATAACAAGAGTTGCGCGCAACATGGTGTCTCGCCTAAAGTGATATGTCCACCATACATGTTTCAAGCAATTTTCATCTGGACAAAATCGAGGGTTTATAGTAACTGTTAATGAGGTCAAGCACTGGTGTCAGCATTCAGTAGGTTAGCATTCATAGTTTGCCTTAACACATCTTCATCTTACCACAAGGAATGTCATTATCCATGACCAATAACTCTTACATTTCTGCAGAGTTATACAATAACTCTGACTTACATTTCGGCAGAGTTATACAATAACTCTGACTTACATTTCGGCAGTTATACAATAACTCTGACTTACATTTCGGCAGAGTTATACAATAACACATCTTCATCTTACCACAAGGAATGTCATTATCCATGACCAATAACTCTTACATTTTTGCAGAGTTATACAATAACTCTGACTTACATTTCGGCAGAGTTATACAATAACTCTGACTTACATTTCGGCAGTTATACAATAACTCTGACTTACATTTCGGCAGAGTTATACAATAACTCTGACTTACATTTCGGCAGTTATACAATAACTCTGACTTACATTTCGGCAGAGTTATAATAACTCTGACTTACATTTCGGCAGAGTTATACAGCCTTTTAAAGCTCGTATTAGAAGTAATATGGTAAACAATCATGAATGTTTTCCACTTATCAGTATTAAAGGGACACTGTCCATAAATAAAAATATTTAGAGCCACCCCAGAGAGAGAGGAAGATTTTTTTTTATTAGTTTAGTAACATATTTATTTCCAGAATCTTTACATGTTTTGGATATAGAGAAATGAAAAGTCCTCTTAAATACCTATACCGTCTGAAGAAGATATCATTGGAATATTCAGTATTATAGTTGTGTAATGTCATTAACATAATTATATATGTATATTGTGCTTCATAATCTCAAAGTTACAGTGTCCCGATAAACAAAACAAGAGGTCAATGACCTTGAAGCTCTACTGATTGATTTTGATTTCAGGAAGTAGTCGCTACAGACTTGTTTTTTGAAAAATTATTTTTAGCCGTGGCGGCCATCTTGAATTTCCGGCCGACCTGAAATTTTGCTAGGATCAATTAGACATCAAGAGCAACATTCCTGTGAAGTTTCATGAAAATCCGTCAAGTAGTTTCACAGGAATAGTCGCTACAAGTTTTCATCATATAACTCTATGTAAACAAAGATGGCCGCTGACAGCCATGTTTAACGTCGAATCAAAATAATGTTTGACTCTGATAACCATCATGTCATGCTGATCATTTTACAAAAAGTCCCATATCAATATCACTTATAGTTTTCAAGACGTAGTCGCTACAAACTTCTTTTTTAAAAAATCTAATTTTAGCTGTGGCGGCCATCTTGAATTTCTGGCCAATCTGAAATTTTGCTAGGATCAAATAAACATTAAGAGCAACATTCCTGTAAAGTGTCATGAAAATCTGCCAAGTAGTTTCAAAGGATTAGTGGCTACAAGTTTTTACTATATAACTCTATGTAAACAAAGATGGCCGCTGGCAGCCATGTTTAACGTTGAATCAAAACAATTTTTGACAAGGACCAACATCATGTCATGCTGATCATTTTACAAAAAGTCCAATATTAATATCACTTATAGTTTTCAAGTAGTAGTCGCTACAAACTTGTATTTTGAAAATCTATTTTTAGCCATGGCAGCCATCTTGAACTTCTGGGCGACCTGAAATTTCGCTAGGATCAATTACACATCAAGAGCAACATTCCTGTGAAGTTTCATGAAAATCCGTTAAGTAGTTTCAGAGGAGTAGTCGCTACAAGTTTTCATCATATAACTCTATGTAAACAAAGATGGCCACTGGCAGCCATGTTAAACGTCGAATCAAAATAATGTTTGACTTAGATAACCATCATGTCATGCTGATTATTTTACAAAAAGTCCCATATCAATATCACTTATAGTTTTTAAGACGTAGTCGCTACAAACTTCTTTTTTAAAAATCTATTTTTAGCTGTGGCGGCCATCTTGAATTTCTGGCCGATCTGAAATTTTGCTAGGATCAATTAGACATTAAGAGCAACATTCCTGTAAAGTTTCATGAAAATCTGTCAAGTAGTTTCAAAGGAGTAGTCGCTACAAGTTTTTACTATATAACTGTATGTAAACAAAGATGGCTGCTGGCAGCCATGTTTAACGTTGAATCAAAACGATTTTTGACAAGGACCAACACCATATCATGATGATCATTTTAGAAAAAGTCCCATATCAATATCACTTATAGTTTACAAGAAGTAGTCGCTACAAACTTGTATTTTGAAAATTTATTTTTAGCCGTGGCGGCCATCTTGAATTTCCGGCCGACCTGAAATTTTGCTAGGATCAATTAGACATCAAGAGCAACATTCCTGTGAAGTTTCATGAAAATCCGTCAAGTAGTTTCAGAGGAGTAGTCGCTACAAGTTTTCATTATATAACTCTATGTAAACAAAGATGGCCGCTGGCAGCCATGTTTAACGTTGAATCAAAACGATTTTCGACAAGGACCAACATCATGTCATGCTGATCATTTTAGAAAAAGTCCCATATCAATATCACTTATAGTTTTCATGAAGAAGTCGCTACAAACTTGTTTTTTAAAAACCTATTTTTAGATCTGGCGGCCATCTTGGATTTCACATCAACATGAATTTTTGCTAGGATCAACTAGACTTCATGGGCAACATTTCTGTAAAGTTTCTTGAAAATCCATTCAGTAGTTTCAGAGGAGTAGTCGCTACAAAAAAAGTTTACGGACAGACAGACGGACGGACAGACGGACGGACGGACGACGGACGCCGCACCACGGCATAAGCTCTGCTGATCTCTGATCAGTAGAGCTAAAAATTACTTTTGATTTAGATAAATATATTTAAAAAAAATAATTGAATTTGATCTTAAATTTGGTTGTTGTGTATTAAATGTTTGTCAACATATAGGTTATTTTGACTTGCTGTATAATTGATTCAATTATCCAGTTTGTCAACTTGTATTGTTTCACAAAATGACATTAATCAAAGGGTATCATGTTTCATCAAGAAATGTCAGCAGAATTAATGTGATGTTGCTGCTGGCATTGCAATATCAATTAACACTGGCTATAACAAAACGATGAAAAAATTTAGATTCAGCCTAAAAAATACCTCAGAAACATATATTTCATATTGGGCTACCTCAAAGGGGAAAAAAATAAAACATGGACTTTTTTCGGATTTGGCTCGATGCAGGGAACCAGAAAATGTGGTCGATATGTAATTTTATGCACGGACACTCATTTACATTTCAAACACATACTAATATAAAAAGAAACATATGTGTTGTGTCCCTGAGCAAGACACTTTATCTACATTGTTTAGTAGTACTGGTTCTACCTAGAAGACATTGAGATTGATTCTTATAATCCATATAAAATAAATTAGTTCGAACTAATATGAAAAGAGTTATTGCAAATGAATTTGGTGGTCTGTACTGTAACATAATACAATAGTAATTATATTTGACAGTTTAATCTCCATTTCTGTTTGTAATGTCTGTATTTATAAGACATAAAACCAACACTGTTGTGCTATAGCAACTCTTTAATCCCATAAAGCAAGTAACATGTGATATATATATACAGGCAATCTACTACTACATATTATGTAACCTGATATTGTAGCAACACTGTAGCAATGTATACAACACTACATCTCTCTCTTATTTTAGAATTTCATTTCTCTGCAGTTTGTTATTTAAATTCATTCTGTATAATCTAACAATGATTGTTTTAGAGTACAACTATTTTTTTCTGAAAATCCACTCTACTCTTTAGGACAAAAAAGTAAAATAATTTAACACACATTTTAACACAGTTTTTGAAAACGGTACATGTATTTAAGTGACCTTGACTTTGACCAATGGTCAGTTGGAGAGCTGGAAGTTATTGGCATTAAGACAGACAATGACAAGGAGGTTATATATGAAATTTGAACACTCTGCTCCAAAGAACAAAAAAGTTATAAGACTTTAGCGCACTTTAACATGTTTTTTTGGGAGACGGTACATGTATTTAAGAGGCAACTGACCTTCACACAGGGTCAGTTGGAGAGTGATACGTACTGTAATAAGAAGATCAATAACATGTGATGTTTTATATGAAATTTGAACACTTTACTCCAAAGGACTACAAAGTTATAAGAACTTTAATGCAAACCTTAACCAAAACCTTAACCAAAACCTTAACGCTAACATATTGCACTGTAACTTTCTTGTCCCTGGGAGTAGAATGTTCAAATTTTATATATAACCTCCTGGTCATTGTCTTTCCTAATGCCAATAACTTTTAGCCCTCCAACTGACCCTGGGTCAGAGTCAAGGTCACTGAAATACATGTACCGTCAATATCTGCGTTAAAATTTGGTGACGGTACATGTATTTAACTGACCTGGACTCGGACCCAGGGTCAGTTGGAGGGATGGAAGTCATTGACATTAAGACGGACAATGGCCAGGAGGTTATATATGAAATTTGAACATTCTACTCCCAAGGACAAAAAAGTTATAATACAATAGGTTGACGCCGTCGAGCCCGCCAACATTTGCGGCGCCTATGTCTCACGTTTTTTTTAAAAAGGAGAGACTAAAACTTTGTCGGAATCCGTTCAGTGGTTCTTGAGAAGATTTTTTAATGTTTTGACCATATATGGTATTGGTGGCCATCATAGATGTCACATTGACCTAATTTGTAAAACTTTGAAAGGCACTGACCTCAGTATCATCCGTGTGAAACTTGTTCAAAATTGGCCAAGTGGTTTCTGAGAAGCCATTTGAAGCAAAAGTTACCGCCTCAGAACGGACAGACGGACGACGGACGAAGAGTGATCCCTATAGCTCACCTTGGAGCCTTAAGCTCAGGTCAGCTAAAAATATTCCTTCACTGAATCAATCATGTGATTATCAGACTGGTATTTTCTTTTAATTATTGGAATCCAAATGTTCCGCTGTTGAATACATGAACCAAGTATAACTTGGATATGTCTGACCTGACACTTGGTAATTGAATATGCCTAACATTTTAATTTCAGATTCTTTACCGGTACTTGAACTGGTGATTTACAGATCAAAAATGCGTTAAACTCTAATTCACAAGTATCAACTATGCAAGTCTTTAACGAATCCACTTAAAACAGTGCACATTAAAGACAAAACAGTGATCTACCACTTTTTATATATAGACGTTTTACCTTTTTCTATTTTTCGCTTCCTTCCAGCATCTTTGATCTCTCCTTCTCCTGAAAAGGTAGGAATTTTAAACATGATTAGCAGAAAAGGACATGACTCTTCTATTGGGTAAATTTTAAATTGACATATAATAGACTGTTGTATATCAAACTAGAAATGGGTGTTTCTCTTAACAATGATACATTTATTAAGAAGATAAAGCATCATTTCTATGTTGTATCATTCTTAGGTGTAAAGTCCCTCTCCCTGTTGAGGCAACAACAGATGCTTAGATGACATATAGGGGACATTCTCAGAATGGCTAATGTGCTGGCAAGATGATAGTCAGGCTTTCAAGTGCCCTCAAGCAAAATAATAGTTGATCCTAGCAAAAATTCACCTTGATGTGAAATCCAAGATGTGTTGACATAGTTATATAGTAACTAGAAATGTGTCCATAGGACACGGCTGCCCCCATTTGGGTCACTATGCATAGCATTTTGATAATGAACACACTGATAAACACATTCAACTTAATCTTCACTTGCTGGTCAACATTCCTGTAAAGTTTGGCAACCATGGGTTAAAAAGTAATGGAGGAGAGCACGACACAAGTTTTTCAGTCCCTATTTTGACTAAGTCAAAGGCCACAACTCTGAGGTTCTTGGTCTAAAATAAAACAAAAAAAATCAGGTGTGAATCTTCACTTGCTGGTCACCATTCTTGTAAAGTTTCAGTGACCATGGGTTTTTCAGCCCCTATTTTGATTAAGTCAAGGGCTATAACTCTGGTTCTTGGTCCAAAATAAAAACAAGATGCCCAAGAGGCCCTGTATCACTCTACTGGCTATATGGAGTCTGTTGTGGGAACACGACATTGATATATGCAACTAGGCTTAATACTGATCATTTCTGCCAATTTCACTTCATTAAAATATATAAAGGGCCATAAATTCCCAAAAATCGTACATCCAGAACACGTTGATGAAATGCACAACGATCCTTGATACTGATCATCCTTGCAAAGTTTCGTTGAAATTCGGTCATGGGTTCAGGAAAACTAGTCCGGACAAAGTTTGTGTACAAAAACCTTTAAAGGGCTATAACTCTGCCAAAATCATTCAATCAGAACACGGGTGACGATATGCACAACTTGTCTTGATACTGATCATCCCTGCAAACTTTCGTTGAAATCCGGCCAAATGAAGGAACTATCATCTTAACGAGGCAAAAAACATTTTTTAACTAAATCAATGGCCATATCTCCGGTATTACAACTCCAACCTGGCTGGTTTTCGAACTGATCCAAGCTTTCATTGATATTAGCAACCTGGTAAAGTTTGACCAAGATCGGATTAAAAATGAAAGCCATATCATCTTAATGAGGCAAAATACAGCATTTGTAACTAAATCAAGGCCCATAACACTGGTGTTACTAGTCCGATCTCGCTGGTTTACGAACTTGTCAGAGCTTTCGCTGATATTAACAATCTGTGCAAGTTTGGTACAAATCAAATAATAAATGAAGGTGGTCACAAGGCAGAAAATGGCATTTTTCAGCAAAACAAGAGCTATAACTCCAGTGTTACTGATCCGATCTGAATAGTTTTCAAACTTGTCCGAGCTTTTATTGATATAAAGACCCTGGTTAAGTTTGGATCTGATTTATAATGAAGGCCCTATCGTGTTCACAAGGCAAAAGTTAACGGACGATGAACAGACGACGGACGAAGACGAACGACGGACAAAACACCATGGCATAAGCCCTACTGAAGGTCAGTAAAGATAAAAAGGTAACTGACAATATATGTACTAAAATACTACAAAACATTGTAAGGAAATCAAATTCTTAAAGACATCAAGTGTACATTGTCAAAATATCATTTTGAATCATTTTGAATCCTTTTACAAAAGTGCCTCTGTTATGGACTGGGAACGTCTGAAAACTAGGAAATAGTATCATGATGGAGCAATAAACATTAACTGCAGCATGCCTGCTGGAAGATCCACATGGGGTGATAATTACCTTATATGACCCCTTAAGATTAGTTAAGGTCATTATATCTGAACTGGCAAAATTAGGCCATTCTTAAAAAGATATTTGTTTGCTGTTTCCCGACCCATGATTTCATAAATGGGTACATAGGTAGGTGATTTTTTTGGTGTCAAGGACAGTAATCACCTTAAGAAATTAAAGAAAATATACTGAAGATAGCAACAAAACAATCACGCGAAATCAATGCTTTAAAAAGTTTTGGGTAGGGCCTTTTTTCATGGGTAGGTAGAGAAACGAGTGTGACTTATTCCTAGGAGTGTTTGGTCAAAATCGGTGAAGTCGTTTCTGAGAAGATTTTGTAAGTTTTTCCCTATACAAGTCTATGCAACATGCAAAACATGAACAAGAGGCCCAAGAGGGCCTGTGGACGCTCTACTGGCTCAAGATAAAGTTTATGTATAAGTGGCCATAAATCTTTCAAAATCATTCAACCGGAACATGGTGATGACATACGCAACTAGGCTTGGTACTGATCATCCCTGCAAAGTTTCGTTGAAACCCAGCCCTAGGTTCAGGAAAACTAGTCTAGACAAAGTTAGTGTATTAAAACCTTTAAGGGCTCATAACTCTGCCAAAATTCATTCAACCAGAACATGGCAATGACAGGTGCAATTAGGCTTAGTACTGATCATCCCCGACAAGATTCGCAAAGAGTTCAGAAGAGACTAATCTCGACAAAGTTTGTGTATTAAAACATTTAAAGGGCCATAACTCTGCCAAAAATCATTCAACCGAAATATGGCGATGATATGCACAACTAGGCTTGATAGTTGATACTGATCATCCTTGTAAAGTTTTGTCTATATCCAGCCAGCGGTTCAGGAGAACTAGCCCGGAAAACATTTGGTCATAACTCTGCCAAATATCTGTAAACCGGAATGTGACGATGACATGCACAACTAGGCTTGGGGCTGATCATCCCTGCTCATCTGGCCAGGGGCTCAGGAGAACTAGTCAGAACAAAGTTTGTGTATTAAAACCTTTAAAGGACACTGCAAAAAATCATTCAACCGGAACACGGCGATGATTTCAGTGCTTGACACAGGACATTTTTTGCTTGGGCCAGTAGAAATTTGGACCCACTGGCCAAAATTGAATGTTGGTGGCCCAATTTTTTTTGATAAATTAATAGAAACATCGGACATTTTATAGCGAAGTAACCCAGTTTAACTTAATTAATTAAAGATATTAACTAATCTCTGAAAGTATAGAGAAATTAAAATAATCTGTCAATTAATGCTATTTTAATTTTTAAAAATTGTCAACTGAAATTTAAACAAGAGGTCAATGACCTTGAAGCTCTACTGATTGATTTTGATTTCAGGAAGTAGTCGCTACAAACTGTTTTTTTGAAAATCTATTTTTAGCCGTGGTGGCCATCTTGAATTTCCGGCCGACCTGAAATTTTGCTAGGATCAATTAGACATCAAGAGCAACATTCCTGTGAAGTTTCATGAAAATCCGTCAAGTAGTTTCAGAGGAGTAGTCGCTACAAGTTTTCTATATATAACTCTATGTAAACAAAGATGGCCACTGACAGCCATGTTTAACATTGAATCAAAATAATGTTCGACTCGGATAACCATCATGTCATGCTGATCATTTTAGAAAAAGTCCCATATCAATATCTCTTATAGTTTTCAAGAAGTAGTCGCTACAAACTTATTTTTTAAAAATCTATTTTTAGCCATGGCGGCCATCTTGAATTTCCGGCCGACCTGAAATTTTGCTAAGATCAATAAGACATCAAGAGCAACATTCGTGTGAAGTTTCATGAAAATCCGTCAAGTAGTTTCAGAGGATTAGTCGCTACAAGTTATCATTATATAACTCTTATGTAAACATACATGGCCACTGGCAGCCATGTTTAACGTCGAATCAAAATAATGTTCGACTTGAATAACCATCATGTCATGCTGATCATTTTAGAAAAAGTCCCATATCAATATCACTTATAGTTTTCAAGAAGTAGTCGCTACAAACTTGTATTTTGAAAATCTATTTTTAGCCATGGCGGCCATCTTGAATTTCCGGCCGACCTGAAATTTTGCAAGGATCAATTAGACATCAAGAGCAACAATCGTGTGAAGTTTCATGAAAATCCGTCAAGTATTTTCAGAGGAGTAGTCGCTACAAGTTATCATTATATAACTCTATGTAAACAAAGATGGCCACTGGCAGCCATGTTTAACGTCGAATCAAAATAATGTTCGACTCGGATAACCATCATGTCATGCTGATAATTTTAGAAAAAGTCCCATATCAATATCTCTTATAGTTTTCAAGAAGTAGTCGCTACAAACTTATTTTTTAAAAATCTATTTTTAGCCGTGGCGGCCATCTTGAATTTCCGGCCAACTGAAATTTTGCTAGGATCAATTAGACATCAAGAGCAACATTCCTGTGAAGTTTCATGAAAATCCGTCAAGTAGTTTCAGAGGAGTAGTCGCTACAAGTTTTCATTATATAACTCTATGTAAACAAAGATGGCCGCTGGCAGCCATGTTTAACGTCGAATCAAAACGATTTTCCACAAGGACCAACACCATGTCATGCTGATCATTTTAGAAAAAGTCCCATATCAATATCTCTTATAGTTTTCAAGGAGTAGTCGCTACAAATTTATTTTTTAAAAATCTATTTTTAGCTTTGGCGGCCATCTTGAATTTTAGGCCGACCTGAAATTTTGCTAGGATCAATTAGACATCAAGAGCAACATTCCTGTGAAGTTTCATGAAAATCCGTCAAGTAGTTTCAGAGGAGTAGTCGCTACAAGTTTTCATTATATAACTCTATGTAAACAAAGATGGCCGCTGGCAGCCATGTTTAACGTCGAATCAAAACGATTTTCGACAAGGACCAACATCATGTCATGCTGATCATTTTAGAAAAAGTCCCATAGCAATATCCCTTAGAGTTTTCAAGAAGTAGTCGTTACAAACTTGTTTTTTAAAAACCTATTTTTAGATTTGGCGGCCATCTTGGATTTCACATCTACATGAATTTTTGCTAGGATCAACTAGACTTCATGGGCAACATTTCTGTAAAGTTTCATGAAAATCTATTCAGTAGTTTCAGAGGAGTAGTCGCTACAAAAAAAAAGTTAACGGACGGACAGACAGACAGACGGACGGACGGACGACGGACGCCGCACCACGGCATAAGCTCTGCTGATCTCTGATCAGTAGAGCTAAAAAGGACAGAATGAATGCATGCATATAATAAGAAAATATAAAAATACAAACTCTTGTCACCATTGATTAGACCATTATTTTCATTCAATGTATTTCAGTATACCTACTAACATCCATAGAAATAAAATAAATATATTTAAAAATGCAAGGCTAAGCTGAGGCCTATAAAACAAGTTCAACTAACAGGAGTTCCAAAGGAGCTAGAAAGATTGTGCCGCATTGCGAGACAAAACTCAGAAATGCTACATACACCAAGAATATCATGCACAGAGCACAGGTACTCGGGGAGTAGCTTAGACTTACACTTAAATACTAATCAAACATTAAAAACACAAATTTAAAAAAAATAAATCTATATTACTATACTATATATTTTTTTTTAAGTTTGTGTTTTTAATGTTTGATTAGTATTTAAATGATGTTTTCAACATAGATTTTTTTTTATAGAATTTTTTTTTTTCTGAAAAATTCAAGTGTAAGTCTAAGCTACTCCCCGAATACCTTGGCACAGAGTAGGTAATAAAAGCCACTTCATTCCAAAATTGTACTAATATTTTGAGTAAGCGCACCTTTTGCATTTTTTCATGTTGATTGTTCAACCATAAATTATCCTAATTCAGAGACGGCCGATCAAACATCGGTTCACACTGGCTATTGTTCCAGTTTATGCTACCGTGTTTACAACTAATTAGTCTTATCAGTGATCGTAAAGTTCAAAAACACCGACGGCAAGCCGCATCTCCAGCTTATTAATTCGTAAGCAAACTTTGCCAAACTTTGTGTTTTGAAAAGCCATTTTAGCCGCTAGAGGGCACGACGTTATTTTTTATTTTTTTTTACCCGGCTCGATAACGCAGTTAACTATGTGGATAATATTGAGCGTGGGGTCAAACCAGTTGACTGACAGCAAGAGGCGGAACAGTGGGCGGAGTCTATCGCACACCGACAATTTGACAATAAATTGCGATAATTAGTTTATCAGTCCAAAGTCCAGACTCTATTGTGCCCATCGCGTCAGGTTTACCTTGACGTGTTCGTTGGCAGACGGACTATAAACCTTAGAACTACACACACACACACAGAGTTTATCAGTCCAAATTGATTGTCGCTAATTAGCTAACAACACCCAGCGGGGTAGTGGCTTATAAACAGCGAAGTACTTTGTGTATTAGAATTTGGGATTTTCCGAGATTTTAGACAAAATCGGTCGGAAATTTTGATTCGCCAGACCGCCGATGTCTGGCGAATTAGACAAGTATTTCTTACAATTTTCATTCGCCAGTTCGGGTTTCTTTTTCGCCTATGGCGATTTGGGGAAGGGTTAACGTGAGCGTAGATAAGGATTTTGAATAAGGTGCTATTTATTAAAGCAAACTATGCACTCGCCCAAAGAATATTGTTTGGGCCAGCAGAGATCAAATAATAATTAATTCACTCGCCTAGGAGAGGTTTTACTTGCCGCCAGCGAGTGGGCGACCGTCTGTGTCAAGCACTGGATTTGCACAACTAGACATGGAATTGATCCCTAAAAAGTTTCGTTTAATCCGGCCAAGGATTTAGGATAATAGTCAGAACAAAGTTTGAGTATTAAAACCTTTAAAGGGCTATAACTCTGCCAAATCATTCAACTGGAACATGGTGACTATGTACAACTAGGCTTGGTACTGATCATCCATGCAAAGTTTCAATGAAATCCGGCCAAATGAAGGCCCTTTTGTCTTAATGAGGCAAAGATATAGCATATTTCAGAAAATCAAGGGCCATGACTCCGACGTAAATGGTTTTCGAACTTGTCCGAGCTTTCATTGATATTAACAATCTGGTAAAGTTTCGTAAAGATGAAGGCCCTAATGCGGCAAAATATAGCATTTTTAACTAATCAAGGGCCATTACTCCGCTGTTACTTGTTTGATCTGGCTGGTTTTCGAACTTGTTCGAGCTGTCATTGATATAAACAATCTGGTTAAGTTTCGTCAAGATCGGATGAAAGATAAAGGCCCTATCGTCTTAACGAGGCAAAACTTGCATTTTTATGTTATCAAGGGCCATACCTCCGCTGCTACTGGTCCGATCTGGCTGGTTTTCGAACTTGTCCGAGCTATCACCAATATAAACAATCTGGTAAAGTTTCGTAAAGATTGGATGAAAGATGAAGGCCCTTTTGTCTTAACGAGGCAAAATATAGCATTTTTAACCAAATCAACGACAATAACTCCGCTGTTAATAGTCCGATCTAGCTGGTTTTCGAACTTGTCCGAGCTTTCATTGATATTAACAATATGTGCAAGTTTGGTAAAGACCAAATGATAAATGAAGGTGCTAGAGAGTTCACAAGGCTTAATATGGCAATTTTCAGCAAAACAAGGGCCATTACTCCGGTGAAATTATTCCGATCTGGCCGATTTTCGAACCTATCCGAGCTTTTATTGATATAAAGACACTGGCAAAGTTTCGTAATGTTCCGATTAATATTCAAAGCCTTAGAGTGTTCACAAGGCAGAAAATAGCATTTTTCAGAAAAACAAGAGCTATAACTCCGCTGTTACTGATCCGATTTGGCTGGTTTTTGAACTTGTCCGAGCTTTCATTGATATTAACAATCTGAGCAAGTTTGGTAAAAATCAAATAATACATGAAGGTGCTAGCACAGAGGGTTCACAAGGCAGAATATGTCATTTTTTTTAGAAAAAACAAGGGCCATAACTCTGGTGTTACTGACCCAATTACAGACCCAGTTGCGTTCAAGTACCCCAAAAATGCATTCCGTTTGCGTTTCGTTTTTTAAAATGCAAATTCAGCGTTTACCAGTCGCAACATTTCTGACGATTAAACTATGCATGATATCCAGTCATGCGATTCTTACCACGAGTCGGCGACTAATGCTTGTGATCATATTGAAGAATGTGTCCTTTGGTTGACATTATTTGGTGGTGCACATTGATGATTATTCTGTTTTCTTCTGGGTTTATGTTATTTTCATCAAAAATTTAACATTCTTGACACTATATTAAAAATATGCCGTCTGATTTTACCAACATTATTTCAGTTTTATATTGAAATAATTTAAAGTTTGTGCTACACAATAAATACATTTCCTATTTTAAATCAGTAACAAGAGGCCCAAGAGGGTAAAGATAAAGTTTATGCACAAGGGGCCATAACTCTTTCAAATATCGTTCAACCATAACATGGTGATGACATAGGCAACTAGGCTTGGTATTGATTGTCCCTGACAAGTTGCGTTGAAATCCAGCCAGAGGTTCAAGAGTACTAGTCTGTACAAAGTTAGTGTATTAAAACTTTTAAGGGGCCATAACTCTGCCAAAATTCATTCAACCAGAACACGGCAGTGATAGGTGCAACTAGGCTTGGTACTGATCATCCCCATCAAGATTCATTGAAATCCAGCAAGGAGTTCAGAACAGACTAATCTGGACGTTTCTCTATTAAAACCTTTAAAGGGCCATAACTCTGACAAAAATCATTCAATCTGAATATGGCGATGATTTGCACAACTAGGCTTGATACTGTCATCCTTGTCAAGTTTCGTTAAAATCCAGCCAGGGGTTCAGGAAAACTAGCCGGGAAATTGTTTGTGTATCAAATACTTTTAAAGGGCCATAACTCCACCAAAAATCTGTTAATCGGAATGTGACGATGATACGCACAATTAAGCTTGTTGCTGATCATCCCTGTAAAGTTTCATTGAAATGTGGGGAGACGTTCAGGAGAATAGTCCGGACAAAGTTTGTGTATTAAAACCTTTAAAGGGTAAATAACTGCCAAAAATCATTCAACCGGAACAAAAGATTTGCACAACTAGACCTGGAACTGATCATCCCTAAAAAGTTTTGTTTAATTCCGGCCAAGGGTTCACGAAAACTAGTCAGGACAAAGTTTGTGTATTAAAACCTTTAAAGGGACATAACTCCACCAAAATCATTCAACCGGAACACGGTGACGATATGTACAACTAGGCTTGGTACTGATCATCCCTGAAAATTTTCAATGAAATTTGGCCAAATGAAGGCCCTTTCTTCTTAATGAGGCCAAAATATAGCATATTTCAGTAAATAAAATCAAGGGCCATAACTCCAGTGTAAATGGTCCAATCTGGCTGGTTTTAAAACTTGTCGGAGCTTTTATTGATAGTAACAATCTGGTAAAGTTTGGTAAAGATCGGATGAAAAATGAAGACCCTATCGTATTAACAAGGCAAAATATAGCATTTTTAACTAAATCAAGGGCCATAACTCCGCTGTTACTGGTCCGATCTGGCTGGTTTTCGAACTTGTCTGAGCTTTCATTTATATTAACAATCAGGTTAAGTTTGGTAAAGATCTGACAAAATGAAGGTCCTATCGTCTAAACGAGGCAAAATATAGCATTTTTAACTAAATCAAGGGCCATAACTCCGCTGTTGCTGGTCCGATCTGGCTGGTTTTCGAACCTGTCCAAGCTTTCATTGATATTAACAATCTGGTAATTTTTGGTAAAGATCGGATGAAAAAGTGAAGACCATATCTTCTTAACGAGGCAAAATATAGCCTTTTTTTAACTAAATCAAGGGCCATAACTCCACTGTTACTAGTCCGAACTGACTGGTTTTCAAACTTATTCGAGCTTTCATTGATATTAACAAGATGGTAAAGTTTGGTTAAGATCGGATGAACAATGAAGCTCCTATCGTCTTAACGAGGCAAAATATAGCATTTTGAACTAAATCAAGGGCTATAACTCTGCCGATACTGGTCCGATGTGGCTGGTTTTCGAACTTGTCCGAGCTTTCATTAATATTAACAATCTGATAAAGATTGGTAAAGATTGGATGAACAATGAAGCCCCTATCGTCTTAACGAGGCAAAATATAGCATTTTTAACTAAATCAAGGGCAATAACTCCGCCGTTAATCTTCCGATCTAGCTGGTTTTTGAAATTGTCCAAGCTTTCATTGATATCAACAATCTGTGCAAGTCTGGTAAAGATCAAATAATAAATGAAGGTGCTATAGTGTTCACAAGGCTTAATATGGCATTTTTCAAGAAAACAAGGGCCATAACTCTAGTGTTACTGACCCGATTCAGCTGATTTTCGAACTTGTCTAAGCTATAATTAGTATTAACAATCTGTGCAAGTTTGGTAACGATCAAATAATAAATGAAGGTGCTAGAGCGTTCACAAGGCAGAAAATAGCAATTTTCAGAAAAAACAAGGGCCATAACTCCGGTGTGACTGATCCGATTTAGCTGGTTTTCGAACTTGTCCAGGCTTTCATGGATATTACCAATCAGTGCAAGTTTGGTAAAGATCAAATAATAAATGAAGGTGCTAGAGTGTTCACAAGGCTTAATATGGCATTTTTCAGCAAAACAAGGGCCATAACTTCGGTAAAATTATTCCGATCTGACTGGTTTTCTAACTTGTCCGAGCTTTCATTAATATTATCAATCTGTTAAAGTTTGGTAAAGATCGGATGAAAAATGAAGGCCCTAGAGTTTTCACAAGACAAAAGTTAGCAACGGACAGACGACGGACAACTCGCCGTCCCATAAGCTCTGCTGGCCGAAGGCCAGTAGAGCTAAAAATGAAAGTGTGTTATCATGCTTAAAAAACACCATTTACACAGTGTATTTCTTTATAATAAAATACTGCAAAACGCACTTCGTTTAAATCGAGACTTCAATTATGTACTCAAAAGGATAATATTGAAAGTTATCCGAAATAGCGAAATGCATTTGGGTTCGTTTCGTCGCGTTCGTTTCGTTCATTCCGTTTGTTTTCAGTGTTAAGCGTTTTAAAAAATGCATCCATCGTTCGTTTTTTAAAACGCTGAACGCTGAAAACAAAAGAAACGAACGAAATGCAGTTCTAAAATATAGATCGTGCAACGTTCATTCTGCGTTCGTTCTGCGTTCATTTTCCGTTCGTTCAGCGTTCGTTCTGCATTTAGTTGGGGTACTTGAACGCAACTGGTTCTGTAAGCTCGTTTTCGAACTTGTCCAAGCTTTCATTGGTATTAACAATCTGTGCAAGTTTGGTAAAGATCAAATAATAAATGAAGGTGCTAGAGTGTTCAGAAGGCAGAAAATGGCATATTTCAGAAAAAAAACAAGGGTCATAACTCTAGTGTTACTAACCCAATTTAGCTATTTTTCAAACTTGTCCTAGCTTTCATTGATATTAACAATCTGTGCAAGTTTGGTAAAGATCAAATAATAAATGAAGGAGCTAGAGTGTTCACAAGGCATAAAATGGATTTTTTAAAGAAAAAACAAGGGCCATAACTCTGGTGTTACTGACCCAATTTAGCTGATTAACGAACTTGTCCAAGCTTTTATTGGTATTAACAATCTGTGCAAGTTTGGTAAAGATCAAATAATAAATGAAGGTGCCAGAGCGTTCACAAGGCAGAACATTGCTTTTTTCAGAAAAAACAAGGGCCATAACTCCGGTGTTACTGATCCGATTTGGCTGGTTGTCGAACTTGTCCGAGCTTTTATTGATATTAACAATCTGTGCAAGTTTGGTAAAGATCAAATAATAAATGAAGGTGCTAGTGTTCACAAGGCTTAATATGGCATTTTTCATCAAAACAAGGGCCATAACTATGGTGAAATTAATCCGATCTGAATGGTTTTCGAACTTGTCCGAGCTTTCATTGATATAAAGACACTGGCAAAGTTTTGTAAAGATTCGATTAATAATGAAGGCCCTAGAGTGTTCACAAGGCAAAAGTTAACGGATGACGGACGGAAGGACTCGCCATCCCATATAAACTCTGGACCCCTGGGGCACAGCCATTTTTGATCCTGGGGACTTCATTTGTACAATTTTGATAGTCTAGGGGTTAAAGAACAAGATTTGCGCGCAACATGGAACATGGTGTCTCGCCTAAAGTGACATGTCCATCATACATGTTTCAAGCAATCTTCATCTTGACAAAATCGAGTGTTTATAGTAACTGTTAACGTGGTCAAACACTTTTGTCAGCACATTCATAGTTTGCCTTAATCCACAAGGAATGTCATTATCAATGACCAATAACTCTGACTTACATTTTGGCAGAGCTATACAGCCTTTTAAAGCTTGTATTAGAAGTAATATGGTAAACAATCATGAATGTTTCCCACTTATCAGTATTAAAGGGACACTATATTTAGAGCCACCCTTGACAGAGGAAGACAGATTTTTTTGATTTGTTTAGTAACATATTTATTTCCAGAATCTTTACATGTTTTGTATATAGAGAAATGAAAAGTCCACTTAAATACCTATACCGTCTGAAGAAGATATCATTGGAATATTCAGTATTATAGTTGTGTAATGTCATTAACATAATTATATATGTATATTGTGCTTCATAATCTCAAAGTTATTGTGTATAAAATTACTTTTGATTTAGATAAATAGATATAAAAACAAGAGGGCCATGATGGCCCTATATCGCTCACCTGAGTAAATTTGAACCAATATAAGAGGGCCAAGATGGCCCTAAAGCAATCACTGTGACCCCTGCGGCGTGGCCAAGTTTGACACCAGGGTCACCATTTGAACAAACTTGGTAGAGGACCATAAGCTTATAGCAAATGCAAAATATTAAACCTCTGGCTCTTGCAGTTCCAGAGAAGAAGATTTTTTTTCCGTTTTTCCCTATACAAGCCTATGTAAAACTGTGACCTCCGGGGCGGGGACAAATTTAACCCCTGGGTCACCATTTGAACAAACTAAGTATAGGACCATAAGCTGATGCTACATGTAATACATGAGAGCTCCGTGCCATGTGGTTCCAGAGAAGAATTTTTTTTTAAGTTTTTCCGTATACAAGCCTATGTAAAACTGTGACCCCCGGGGCGGGGCCAAATGTGACCCCTGGGTCACCATTTGAACAAAATTAATAGAGGACCATAAGCTTATAGCAAATGCAAAATATTAAATCTCTGGCTCTTGCAGTTTCAGAGAAGAAGATTTTTTAAGTTTTTCCCTATACATGTCTATGTTAAACATGTGAACCTTGGGGCGGGGCCAAATGTGACCCGAGGGTCACCATTTGAACAAAATTGGTAAAGGACCATAAGCTTATAGTAAATGCAAAATATCAAACCTCTGGCTCTTGTAGTTTCAGAGAAGAAGTTTTTTAAAAAAAAATCCTATATAAGTCTATGTAAAACTGTGACCCCTGGGGCGGGGACAAATTTAACCTCAGGGTCACCATTTGAACAAACTTAGTAGAGGACAATAAGCTGATGCTACATGTAATACAAGAGACCTCTGTGGCTTGTGGTTTCAGAGAAGAAGATTTTTTAAAGTTTTTTCCTATATGTCTATATGAAAAACATGCAAAATCTCAAAATACAAACTTTGGACCCCCGGGGCATGGCCATTTTTGACCCCTGGAACTTCATTTGAACAAACTTGATAGTCTAGGCGTAAGCGATCATTTTAAAAGAAAAACTGTTGGAATCTGTCCACCGGTTCTTCAGAAGAAGATTTTTTAAGGTTTCGACCATATATGGTAATGGCGGCCATCTTGGATGTCGCGCCGACCTAATTTTAACAAATCTAAAAAGCATTCATCTAAGGATCATCCAAGTGAAGCTTGGTCAAAATTGGCCAAGTGGTTTCCGAGGAGAAGTCGTTTGAAGCAAAAGTTAACGACGGACGACGGACGGACAACGGACGGACGAAGAGTGATCCCAATAGCTCACCTTTGAGCCTTCGGCTCAGGTGAGCTAATAAATTTGAAATTGATCTTAAATTTGGTTGTTGTGTATTAAAGGTTATTTTGACTTTCTGTATAACTGATTCAATTATCCAGTTTGTCAACTTGTATTGTTTCACAAAAATGACATTTTAATCTGTCAGCCGAATTAATGTGATGTTGCTGCTGGCATTGCAATAGCAATTAACACTGGCTATAACAAAACGATGACAAATTTAGATTCAGCCTCAAAAATACCTCAGAAACATATAGTTCATATTGAGCTACCCGAAATTTCTAAAAATAGCCCATAACAAGAAAGTTGACTTTTGGGAGGTGCACCAAATAAAATCCAATTTTTATCGGATTTGGCTCAATGCAGGGAACCAGAAAATGTGTCGACATGTTAAAGTTTTATGCATGGACACTCATTTCAATTTCGAACACATGCTAATATAAAAAGAATTATATGTGTTGTGTCCCTGAGCAAGACACTTTATCAGCATTGTTTAGTACTGGTTCTACCTAGGAAGGTGGCGCAGTTGATAGCGCGGCGGATTTGTAACCGGAGGCCCTGGGTTCAATCCTATGTGGTGCCACTGAGTTTCGTCGGTGTGTTCTTGGGCAAGACACTTTCCCTTAGCCTCGTCTGTCGGATGGGGACGTAAACCGGGCGGTCCCGTGTATAAAGGAATCTATTTGATAATAAGAGTAGGGCACGGTTCCCAGATTCCTATGTATCCTTCCCCTCTCTCTGGGGCAGCTCTAAATAACCTATAATGTGTTGATGAGCCGTTAAACAACATTAAATTCCATTCAATTCTACCTAGGAAGACATTGAGAGTGATTCTTACAATCCATATAAAACAGTTCAAACTAATATGAAAGAGTTATTGCAAATGAATTTTGTGGTCTGTACTGTAACACAATACAATAGTAATTATATTTGACAGTTTAATCTCCATTTCTGTTTGTAATGTCATTATTTATAAGACATAAAACCAACACTGTTGTTCTATAGCAGTTAATTTGAAACAAAAGCAATTATAAAGGATAAACTTTTACTGGAGTATCAAATTACCCATCTTCAGTAGCCAGTTAATTATGTTCCTGTCAAACCTTATAAAACTCACACTGAAATGTACAGAGATTGAAATTTGTATGTATTTAAAACAGAAGCGAAATATAGTTTATGGATGGGCAAGAACAATGTCCAGTGGCAGTGAGTTTAGATATGAAATCTGGTACTCCACAATTTTATATTGCTCAACATAGAATTTGAAATTTTGAGATGTTAGATGTATTGTGTAATTTGGAGACGGTACATGTATTTAACTGACCTTGACACAGGGTCATTTGAAAAGTTATTGGAATAAGAACAATGACCAGTTCTGTTATAAATGAAATTTGAACACTCTACTCTATAGGACAAAAAAGTAAAAACAATTAACGCACATTTTAACACAGTTTTTGAAGACGGTACATGTATTTAAGTGACCTTGACTTAGACCCATGGTCAGTTGCAGAGCTGGAAGTTATTGGCATTAAGATGGACAATGACAAGGATGTTATATATGAAATTTGAACACTCTACTCCAAAGAACTACAAAGTTGTAAGAACTTTAACACACTCCAAAGGACTACAAAGTTATAAGAACTTTAACGCAAAATTTAACCAAAACCTTAACAAAAATCTTAACCAAACCCCTTACAAAAATCTTACAGAAATCTTAACAAAAATCTTAACGCTAACATATGGAATTGCAACTTTCTTGTCCTTGGTAGTAGAATGTTCAAATTGTATATATAACCTCCTGGTCATTGTCTTTTCTAATGCCAATAACTTCCAGCCCTCCAACTGACCCTCGGTCAAAGTCAAGGTCACTTAAATACATGTACCGTCAATATTTGTGTTAAAATTTGGTGACGGTACATGTATTTAAATGACCTTGACTTGGACCCAGGGTCAGTTGGAGGGCTGGAAGCGGACAATGGCCAGGAAGTTATATATGAAATTTGAACATTCTACTCCCAAGGACAAAAAAGTTATAATACAATATGTTGACGCCGTCGAGGCCGCCAACATTAGCGGCGCCTATGTCTCACATTTTTTCAAGAAGGCGAGACAAAAACACGAGCCTAGTCCAAAATTAATGTCTGTAGTTATAAATTTGTGAATTAAAAAAAAAAGGTTTTAGTATTGTGTGTAAACATAGATGGGACCGCAATATTTACATTTATGTTGCTCCATGACATACTATAGCGCATTTATAGATTTTCATCAAAATATGTATTTCATCAAGTGAAGTTCCAGGTAGCTCAGTCGGTAACGCGCTCACCGCTCGTCTGTTTTTACTCGCGAGTGTAATTTTAGTGAGTTCAACCCATGCAGCGGTACTTTCTGTTTATAATTTGTAAATATTCAATAATGGTTCATTTGACAGGAACTATACATATCCATTTTATATATGTATGCATGCGGCTTAAACTTGCTTTTGACTACTCTCATCAGAGCATTCGTATTCGTTGTGCATTTTGTATATCGAACGACTATTTATCTAAATCTCAAACATTTATTTAAAGGGTCCTCCAAATTGAAATAACTTTCCTTTGTATTACAAAGATAATGATTAGCAGTTTCTAAAAATACTTCGGTCAAAATCGTAAACCTATTTGTTCATCGGTAAATCACGAATCCATACGGCACATTTCCCCCTAATACACACCTGTCAACGGAAACGTAACTGAGGTTTCACAGAAACAGCCGAATGGAAAAACCCCGTTGACGTCACGCATTACCTATGGTTTGTTAGAAACCAAAATGACGGACACAAACCAAGTAAACAATGCGAGCGAAGTGGACAATCAACATTTTGTGTACCCCATCCACTTTGATTCTGAGCGTATAAAGTATAAATGAAAACAATAAACAAATAATACAAATAAACTCATGATATTAGATTTTTCAATGTCTTCATCCTGTGGCTGTGTCTCCGTCTGTGGGTCTGCAAATCGGAGAATCGGTGAATTGCGTCAGGTTTCAGCATTGGTTTTAAGTTTTGATACCTACTGTATTTACTCAATGAGTCCAGACACTCATTAATTCCGGACACCTAATTAATTGAAGAAAATTATAAAACTAGTGCTCGGACATTTTAAGAAATCAATCTTATTTCAATAGTTTTGATGCTTTTATAAATTCGGACATCGGGAAAAGATGAATTATTCGCCGAAAATGACAGGTTAAAATTACGATCAACGACTTTTAATTGCTGATTGCATCTCGATAATTACCAACAGAGGCAGCAGAATATACTTAATGAATTTAATTGTAACTTGTTTGATGCAATTAAATAAAAAGTTTTTGATCGTGATTTTTTACTGTTATTAACGAGCCATTTTGAAACAATTACATTATTACTGACCCATGCTATAATTTTGTGTAATCGGTCAGGCGCGTGTTGAAACAACTGTCTAAACCAGGTAAAACCATTCCAATGTAGGTGTTACGGGTTGTTTTGTGTTGTCGCTGTCGTAGCTAGTGGGCCATTCCATTATCTGGCATTACCAGCAGAAAAAATACGGTCTCGCTCACACAGGTAAAGTGCTGTGCGATTTGTTGTCTGTTTGTACAGACACATGAACTATTTTTTATTTCATACTATAAGCATGGCATGCTTTGTTTTTTAGCTTCGATTTGAGGAATAACATGATGGTGCAATTAAATGGATAAAGAACACAACTATTTTATAATTTTAATTTATTTTCTGCAATACCTTGTATGTTTTTATTTTGTAATAAAATAATCAACATGTTTTAAAATTGCATTGTCTCATTATTCAATAAAGTTCATTGCTACATTTCAAACAAAATATAATAATTTAATATAATAAACTAGATGTCATAATTGTTCATTAGTTCATTGTTTACACATTTTTTATTAGTTCACTGTTGTGGATTGAATCGCATATAGCCCAGTATACTATTACACAGTCCGCATTAGCCAGCATATAACTACACTTGTGACTAGAACGTGACAGTTCCACAGATCTTGATCTGTGGAACTGTCACGCTCTCTCACGTCAAAGTGTCAGTTATATGCCTGCTAATGCGGACCCTCGTGTAATAGTGTACTCGGAGTACTATGCCGATTCAAGTTCCAACAGTTGAACTAATAAAAATGTGTAAACAATGATACCATAATGACCAATAAGTGATCATTAATGGATGGATTTTCGTAATTACCGTCAACAACGAAGGTGAGATTGCCCCGAACATCACAGTTAAAAATACTTACCGTAGAATGTTAATTTACCGTTCCCTCTCAAAATATTCGGACATTGGCAAATATGAATTAATTTTGGAAAGTTATATTTCCGGACACCAAACAATTTTTTTGTTATCCCGTCTGAACTGATAGAGTAAATGTAATCTCTTTTCGTTTCATAAGAGTCATCAAAATCTTTCTCAGTAAAATGGTCCGAACGTACGTGAGAGTGCTCTGAAAAATTCCATTTCACACCGTTTTGCAAAACAAGTTCAATCCATTCGATGCAGGAGCAAGCGTACCAATACATAAGCGTACCAGCGTATAAGCGTACCATTTTAGGAGCAAGCGTCCCATGTATAGAATATATAGTGGTAACAAAGGTGCTAATTTGTTTGTGGTTTGCAGTGCGACTTGATGATTATAATGGTGATAATTGCATGATAATTACATGGTGAGATCATTTTTATAAGATTTTTATAAGGGAATATGAATAATTTTTCACACGCTTGTTTTATTTTTTAGTAGTTTTATTTAATTAATATATACACAACAAATAAAGATATAGAAGACAAATATAAAGTTTTACATACAAGACGCTTTACATTCAAGACAGAAATGAAAGATATTTTAATAATTTTTCACATGATTGTTTCATTTTTTAGTAGTTTTATTTAATTAATATACACACAAGTTAACAAATAAAGATATAGAAGACAAATATAAAGTTTTACATACAAGACGCTTTACATTCAAGACAGAAATGAAAGATATTTTAATATTTTTTCACACAATTGTTTCATGTTTTAGTAGTTTTATTTAATTAATATACCCACAAGTTAACAAATAAAGATATAGAAGACAAATATAAAGTTTTACATACAAGACGCTTCAAGGCAGAAATGAAAGATATTTACATTCTTAAACAGAACATTTGAAGATATTATTTATTTTATTTCAACAATTAGCAATTTCATCATTAACAAGATAAGTTAATCTACTAAAGCAACAGATAGCCTCGATACACATTAACAATGACACAAACAGGAGAAACCAATATAGCTGACGTCATGTTCTACATGAAATCGCCGAACTGATATTGTGGTTGCTTTCTAGTTGTCTTCCTCGCCGTGATCGTCTGCTGTTGCCGGGATTGGTCCTAGTCAAAGTAGGTGGCTGCAATCTCGTACAAGTCTCGATGTCGTTATGTCCCCATCTTCATATTGGTCCCATAGGTCAAACAGTCGTCCGTGGATGCGTTTGTACTTTTGTCTGTTGTTGCATGTTAGCAGACCAGCCTGATCTGCATGTTGACTTCCTCAGCTTCTGCCCGTAGAAGGGGGACGAGCACTTAGAATGGAAGGGTGCTCACGCTGGCTGGTGCGTTAAGTCGTTTGTGCCATCCTGTAAAATAAATAATAGCGTAATTAGTTATACATGTCGGATTGAATGATGATATTATTATTATATATATATTTATTGTTCGTTATTCATTATTAGTTTAGTGGTACATCCAACTGTTTGTCTTTGCAATCAGCGCACACCCAATCTATTTCTATCTGGCCATTCCTCAGTTGTATATACTGCTTATGTGTGATCTCTGAAGGAAATGAAATGAAACTATAAGATAACAATATATTATTTTAATAAAAGAATAACTGTATTAAGTTATTTATTAAAGAATATTTTATTATTATAATTATTATTATTAAAATAAACTAGGTCGAAATACAACACGTATTGAATTAATAATACAAATATGTACGTACCAGTGTTGCCGCATTTACGATGTTGCCACCTACTGCAACCATCGCATTGGATGGCATGACTGCGTCCAGAAAGTACTGCTGAACAGTTTAATACACAGGTATGTAGGCTTAGACATCATTCGTTGTGGCTAAGTCTGGAGTGAATGCCGATACAGCGATCTTATATTTTATTTATATCATTTATGAGCGTCCACTTTATTCACTCATTGAAATGTTTGTCCGTGTTTGTGTTTCATTGCGCGTGTATCAAAATGAAACATGCGTTTGCGCGTCCGTCTGAGCGTGTATAATTCAAACAATTAATTAATTACTAATTAATTAGTTGTTCTTTTCTTCACTCATTGAAATGTTTGTCCGTGTTTGTGTTTCATTGCGCGTGTATCAAAATGAAAAATTGCCTTTGCGCGTCCGTCTGAGCGTGTGTAATTGTTAAGTCTTTTCTTTTTGAAAGCGTACTGCGCTTGTATCAGCAGACCGAAATCAAAATGCCAAAATTGAGTTAAATTAAATTCTGCAAATGAGGAATACTAGTATTAAGAACTGTTTATGTTATTATATTTTCGTAGACATAGTATTAGAAAGAGAGATACTAATAAGTTGATATCATGGTATTGGATACTTTAATGGGATAAATTAGTGTGCTTGGAAACTATACATTACTCTAAATGAACGCTATAAATACGGACGTAATACTATAAAGGTAACATTGTTACATGATTTAAATAAATTATTTTAAAGATCATTAACTGAGTGAAGTGGATGCTTAAATGTACCATAAATAATGAGAATATAGTCATGCATACACATACAATATTACTATTTTTTTTTTTCATCATTTACCTCGGCATTCACTTAAATATCAATATATTATCAATAAATTAATAATTTCACTGCTTATTATCAATGATCCATTATGTTTTATGTTCGATATACTAGATAATTGATATACCAATGAATCACTATATATCTATATATGTGGTACGCTTGCTCTCGGAAAGTGGTACGCTTGCTCCCGGTACGCTTGTGCAATGGTACGCTTGCTCGATCATTCAATCCATTTAGTTCGATGACGGCAATATGGAAATGTGTGTAGACTTACACTGCCTTCCTGTTTACTTTTTCTACAAAAGCTTAATGAGCACCTTTTCACCATGATGAAGACAGGAACACATCAATAATATTCCAGGGTTTAAAACACTTAGGCTATATGAGAAAAATGGACATCCAACAAGAGAAACGGTTTGTTTACACATAGATACGCGCCATAATTGATTATGTAAATTAGGTAGTTTGTACGGAAGATGTGAATGGTCGTCCCTTATGACGTCATTTTCAGAAGATCGATCGCGCACCAGTTTTTTTATGTACAGGTAAACTTCATACCTGTAAAACTTGCATTTATCAACGGTTTTTGAGAAAACGGACGATGACATTGACATTCTTTTATAATAAGCTTTCATTTAAAATAACTTTATTTTTCAATTCTGAGGACCCTTTAAATCAAAAGAGCGGCGATTTAAAATGGACACGCACATTTAGTAAATATGGTGAATTCAAATTTAATCATTCAACATTTCGTATATCAAAAGTTTATTTATTTAAAATGTTTTCCACAATTAAACAAAACATTTTTAAGGAAAAAAGGCCATAAAAAATCAAATTCCAATATTGGAAATGATTATGTATCACATAAAGCTGGACATATTACATTTAGTTTAACATCTTTACCTTCAATACCGATCTCTTCTTTAAGGCACAGCTCTCTTTCATTGGCTTCGAGAGCAGTCACAAGATTCATTTGTTTGGCTCCATTTTTTAAACAATTTTTGAAATTAAGATACACTTTGTAGTCCCTCATCTTAACACCGTCAACTATCTGTCGGTTTTTCTTTTTGTCACTGATCAGTCCCTGTAAAAACAAAACAAATAAACAGTAGAGTGGTGCAAAACAAACATTGTATTAGTGTGTCTCCCCTTACTTTCAATAAAGGATTTTATTAATATCACAAAAGTGACATGTAAAATATTACTGACTATAAAAAAATCTCTTTTATAGTCACAGTTATTGGGAGACATGTTACTGGATTTTCCACTTATTTTCACGGTGCATTTGTTCGTACATGTACACCGGCATCTTCATCTTTAACAAATAGGTAAGATGTGCTTTGAGCTTACATTTAAAAACTTAAATTTATTAAAAATCAGACTCCCAGGATCTATGATTTAGTAATATTTCTGGTGCTCATGATTTTGTCTTCTATTAGGATGTATTTGTTTTGTTCCTGGATGCAAATTATGTTTTCATTTCACCATGTTTGCGCAATATTTTGGTTCTCGTCGGAGCAATTTTTCTTCCAATTTTATTAACATAAGCTTTATTTCGTCTCTTTCTTTGTTTCTGTTATGATAATTCATATAGGTCGTGGATATTAATAAATAAAAACATTCTTCCTCCCGCCGTGTGTGGTGACGTTATCGTTTCTCACGCGGTTAAGTTTTCAGGGACTTTAGGTAGACATTGATCAATATTACTCTCATATTGCGTGGTTTGTAGGTGGCATCGTTGGTGTCGATGTCGAATTGAAATGGTTTCTAAACATTGGTAACTTTGTGTCTTGCCTTCGTTTGTTTTTAAAGCGTTCGTTTAGCGGGTTTTGCTGCGGGCTTGGGCGTAACTTGTCCATCTGCTTCACCTGAATTCCAAAATGGAATGTCCCTTTAATTTAGAATGGATAATAACTGTCTACTGGTGTATGCAGCAGGTCGGTGATATACTGCACTCATGTTCGCGGTAACTGGGTCAGCAGCTGATTACACGTATGCTAAATTAGAACAATGTGGTGGTGGTATTTGCGTGTGTTTCAAGAATAATGCGTCTAGTTAGGCTACATTTTAACTGAAAATGTTTAGGGCATTGTGTGTATTGCAAGTGTAATGCGTCTGGGTGCGTTTTGAAGGAGGGTGTTTGGGGTGTTGTCGTGATCAATGGACAAATGAATAAACAAAACAAAACAAAAATAATTGTGGGGTAATAATAATAATAAATAAATATACAAGAGGTCAATGACCTTAAAGCTCTACTGATTGATTTTGATTTCAGGAAGTTGTCGCTACACTTGTTTTTCGAAAAATTATTTTTAGCCGTGGCGGCCTTCTTGAATTTTCGGCCGACCTGAAATTTTGCTAGGATCAATTAGACACCAAGAGCAACATTCCTGTGAAGTTTCATGAAAATCCGTCAAGTAGTTTCAGAGAAGTAGTCGCTACAAGTTTTCATTATATAACTCTATGTAAACAAAGATGGCCGCTGACAGCCATGTTTAACATCGAATCAAAACGATTTTTGACAAGGACCAACATCATGTCATGCTGATCATTTTAGAAAAAGTCCCATATCAATATCACTTATAGTTTTCAAGAAGTAGTTGTTACAAACTTGTTAATATGAAAATCTATTTTTAGCCATGGTGGCCATCTTGAATTTCCGGCCGACCTGAAATTTTGCTAGGATCAATAAGACATCAAGAGCAACATTCGTGTGAAATTTCATGAAAATCCATCAAGTAGTTTCAGAGGAGTAATCGCTACAAGTTTTCATAATATAACTCTATGTAAACAAAGATGGCCACTGGCAGCCATGTTTACCGTCGAATCAAAATAATGTTCGACTCGGATAACCATCATGTCGTGTTGATCATTTTAGAAAAAGTCCCATATCAATATCACTTTTAGTTTTCAAGAAGTAGTCGCTACAAATTTATTTTTTAAAAATCTATTTTTAGCTGTGGTGGTCATCCTGAATTTCTGGCCGATCTGAAATTTTGCTAGGATCAATTAGACATTAAGAGCAACATTCCTGTGAAGTTTCATGAAAATCCGCCAAGTAGTTTCAGAGGAGTAGTCGCTACAAGTTTGTACTATATAACTCTTTGTTAACAAAGATGGCCACTGGCAGCCATGTTTAACGTCGAATCAAAACGATTTTTGACAAGGACCAACATCATGTCATGCTGATCATTTTAGAAAAAGTCCTATATCAATATCACTTATAGTTTTCAAGAAGTAGTCGCTACAAACTTGTATTTTGAAAATTTATTTTTAGCCAGGGCGGCCATCTTGAATTTCCGGCCGACCTGAAATTTTGCTAGGATCAATAAGACATCAAGAGCAACATTCCTGTGAAGTTTCATGAAAATCCGTCAAGTAGTTTCACAGAAGTAGTGGCTACAAGTTTTCATTATATAACTCTATGTAAACAAAGATGGCCGCTGGCAGCCATGTTTAACGTCGAATAAAAATAATTTTCCACAAGGATCAACATCATGTCATACTGATCATTTTAGAAAAAGTCCCATATCAATATCACTTATAGTTTTCAAGAAGTAGTCGCTACAAACTTATATTTTAAAAATCTATTTTTAGCTGTGACGGCCATCTTGAATTTCTGGCAGATCTAAAATTTTGCTAGGATCAATTAGACATCAAGAGCAACATTCCTGTAAAGTTTCATGACAATCTGCAAGTAGTTTCAGAGGAGTAGTCGCTACAAGTTGCAACACACGAAAACGTCCCTTCGGACGTTCAGACGACAACGTCATAACGTAACATTTTATGACGTCGGCCGGTAATCAATTAATTACTGATCAAATTTCTCGTCACTTCTGTGTTTTACCTAATTATTATATCAAAGGGAATATGTTTCTTAATATAAATAGTTGATGCTATAGAAAATGGTAATTGTTTATGTTTTTTGTTGTTATTTAATCAACGACGTCGTCCAAGACGACGACGTCAACGTCAAAATTAATGGTGAGTACAATCTTTAATTTTCAAATTGAGATAAAATCATTTTTAATTAAGATATCAACATAAAATAAAGAGATTTTTAAAGAGAAAATCACCGTGTTTCATAAACGTCAAAAAACATAAAATGTGAACATTTTGTCTGAAGGGTCGTTTTCGCGTGTTTCGGCTCATATATAAAAAAAAAATAATAAAAAAAAATGAACAAAATTGGTAAAGGACCATAATCTTATAGCAACAGCAAAATATAAAACGTCTGGCTCTTGCAGTTTCAGCGAAGAAAAAGTTTTTTTCCTATACATGTCTATGTAAAACATGTGACCCTTGGGGCGGGGCCAAATGTTACCCCAGGGTCACCATTTAAACAAAGTTGGTAAAGGACCATAAACTTATAATAAATGTAAAATACCAAACCTCTGGCTCTTGTAGTTTCCGAGAAGAAGATTTTTAAAAAAAAATCCTATATAAGTCTATGTAAAACTGCGACCCTCGGGGCGGGGACAAATTTGACCCCAGGGTCACCATTTGAACAAACTTAGTAGAGGACCATAAGCAGATGCTACATGGAATACATGAGAGCTCTGTGCCATGTGGTTCCAAAGAAGAAGAATTTTTTCAGTTTTTCCCTATACAAGCCTTTGTAAAACTGTGACCCCCGGGGTGGGGCCAAATGTGACCCCTGGGTCACCATTTGAACAAACTTGGTAGAGGACCACAAGCTTATAGCAAATGCAAAAATATTAAACCTCTGGCTCTTGCAGTTTCAGAGAAGATTTTTTTAGTTTTTCCCTATACATGTCTATGTAAAACATGTGACCCTTGGGGTGGGGCCAAATGTGACCCGAGGGTCACCATTTGAACAAACTTGGTAAAGGACCATAAGCTTATAGTAAATGCAAAATATCAAACCTCTGGCTGTTGTAGTTTCCGAGAAGAAGATTTTTAATTATTTTTTTATATATAAGTCTATATAAAACTGTGACCCCCGGGGCGGGGACAAATTTGACCCCAGGGTCACCATTTGAACAAACTTAGTAGAGGACCATAAGCTGATGCTACATGTAATACATGAGAGCTCTGTGCCTTGTGGTTTCAGAGAAGAAGATTTTTTAAAGTTTTTTCCTATATGTCTATATGAAAAACATGCAAAACCTCAATATACAAACTTTGGACCCCCGGGGCACGGCCATTTTTGACCCCGGGGACTTTATTTGAATAAACTTGATAGTCTAGGCGTTGGCGATTATTTAAAAAAAAAAACTGTTGAAATCTGAAGATTTTTTAAGGTTTCGACCATATATGGTAATGGCAGCCATCTTGGATGTAGCGCTGACCTAATTTTAACAAATCTAAAAAGCATTCATCTAAGGATCATCCATGTGAAGTTTGGTCAAAATTAGCCAAGCGGTTTCTGAGGAGAAGTCGTTTGAAGAAAAGTTAACAGACGACAGACGACAGACGGACGACGGACGACGGACAACACACCATCCCATAAGCTCTTAGAGCTAAAAATTGGCTGGATATGTTTTTTATATTATAAATTTTCACACCACTTCCTGCTGTTGTTATAGATAATGCAAAAATCACCAAACATTATCATATTCTCATATTTTCCACCAGGAGTCTACAAATGCAAATTGAAAGTTCATTGTAGATGCTTGTGGTGATGTATGGTTGTAGACTGTTCACAACTTTTCATTTTTGTTTCAGTAACACATTGTTACCGCAAACAGTTCACACTAGGAAATTTAAAATGGTATCAAAGTAAACAATATCCTGTTTGAAATAACTGTTACAGTGGTTCGACTACATATTCAACTCAGTGAATCAATTTGCAAAAACAATGAAAACAATAATAATAATTATTGAGTCATTGGAGAGGCAATTAAAACTGTAAATAACAGTGAGTCACATTAGAACAAGAGGTCAATGACCTTGAAGCTCTACTGATTGATTTTGATTTCAGGAAGTAGTCGCTACAGACTTGTTTTTTGAAAAATTATTTTTAGCCGTGGCGGCCATCTTGAATTTCCGGCCAACCTGAAATTTTGCTAGGATCAATTAGACATCAAGAGCAACATTCCTGTGAAGTTTCATGAAAATCAGTCAAAGAGTTTCACAGGAATAGTCGCTACAAGTTTTCATTATATAACTCTATGTAAACAAAGATGGCCGCTGACAGCCATGTTTAACGTCGAATCAAAATAATGTTTGACTCTGATAACCATCGTGTCATGCTGATCATTTTACGAAAAGTCCCATATCAATATCACTTATAGTTTTCAAGACGTAGTCTCTACAAACTTCTTTTTTAATAAATCTAATTTTAGCCGTGGCGGCCATCTTGAATTTCCGGCCGACCTGAAATTTTGCTAGAATCAATTAGACATCAAGAGCAACATTCCTGTGAAGTTTCATGAAAATCCGTCAAGTAGTTTCAGAGGAGTAGTTGCTACAAGTTTTCATTATATAACTCTATGTAAACAAAGATGGCCGCTGGCAGCCATGTTTAACGTCGAATCAAAACGATTTTCGACAAGGACCAACATCATGTCATGCTGATCATTTTAGAAAAAGTCCCATATCAATATCACTTATAGTTTTCATGAAGAAGTCGCTACAAACTTGTTTTTTAAAAACCTATTTTTAGATCTGGTGGCCATCTTGGATTTCACATCAACATGAATTTTTGCTAGGATCAACTAGACTTCATGGGCAACATTTCTGTAAAGTTTCATGAAAATCCATTCAGTAGTTTCAGAGGAGAAGTCGCTACAAAAAAAAGTTTACAGACGGACGGACAGACGGACGACGGACGCCGCACCACGGCATAAGCTCTGCTGATCTCTGATCAGTAGAGCTAAAAAAAATGATTATTCGACTCAAGGCAGAGCTAAATATAATTCTGTTGTCATTATGCGGATGATGTCCATATCTACTGCAAATATTATTTAAGAACTGTTATGAAAACCATTTATATAAGAATAATTTGTTTGACACCACCTAGTTGATGGAGAAATGCTGTATCAAGCCATAATGTTAGCCTGTTGTTGTTATCATCATCGTTTTTTTAGCTTCTGCTGCTATTATTTAACTCCAAGGCTGTTGGTGATTAGGCAATATGTTTTCTAACTGCTGATAAGTATATCTCAACAGTTTGTTGATCTCAGCTAATTTTACCTTGCTGATGTTGACTATTGCTGCTAATAAAAGTTGTTGGTCTGACAATGGAGGCAATGGATATTCATGACCCAGAGCGGTAGGTGACGTCATACCGTCTGGACGTGCGTCTATGATAGTGCGGAAGAATTGTGTTGGATATGGCATGATTTTAATTTGAATTAATATTGTTTTAACATTTTAAAAACATTCATGCCTCCATTGTACTTGTCTTTCTACTAAATTGACTGTTTATAAAACATCCAAGGCTTTTCGTCTAGTAATCAGCTTTACATTTATTCAGTTTGCGTACAATGATGTTTTCATTACAGTTGCTGTCGTTTATATATGGATGCTGTTGCTTTTGCTGCTTAATTATAATTGGATCTCTATCACTTCTTTCAAGGCTTATTTTGTTTCATTCTCTCGTAAATTTTTACCTTATATTTCAGTTTGTGTAACCATCAAGTTGACTTAAGACCAGTCAAAAGTTCCTATGCCGGTATCGGATGCAATGTGTGGAACAGGTCATATAGTCCTCCAGTGTTGGTATTGTATGTAAAGTTCCACGCCACACATCAGCTTTTCAAAACATGGTCGTGTAGAGTTTGGGAATATATCCCTACAGTTGTTTAATACATTCATATTTAATATATCGACAGTGCTTTATCAATGGTGTACATATTCAAGACCTGGAAAGAAGTTACATACTTTTCATAATGCCTTATTTTAAGGCTATTCTATTTGATCATTGGTTTAGTTTAGGGCTATTCCTTTTGATCGATGAGGTTTTATTTATCCTGCAACGGGATGATTTTTATTTATCCTGCACCAGGAAGTTTTGCCAGCGGTTCATTGAAGTTTAGTTAGCTGTTCCATTTCGGCTTGTCCCTATTCAATACCTAGCACTTTAAACCAGTTCTGTGCATGGTCACTAAATTATAAAACCACTTCTATCTATGCTGTGTTCTATTCAAAATAAAACTTCTCTGCAGGTTTCCACACTGCAATGTGTGTGTGTAGCTCTGGGGTTTATAGTCAAGTCATAAGTCATACACTGCTAAAAAAAAATAATCTTATAAGTTAATTTTTCTTAATATGAGATATATTTTCTTGAATTAAGAATAAATGCAAAAACATTTTCTTGCGCGATCTTGTTTGGGATTGCACCGAGGACTAATGAGAATATTTATCTTAATTCAAGAAAGTTATTCTTAATATAAGTTTTATAAGATTTTGTTTTTGTTTTTGTTGTTTCTGAAGATAAAAAATCTTACTTTTAAGAAAATCAATATCTAGCTGTAAGATGATGTTTCTTATATCTCATTTTCAGAAAGTGAAAAACCGTGCAAGAAAAAATTATCTCAGTTTAATAAAAGTCATGACATATCAGTGCATCATGAATCCATGATCATAATGTGCACCATACTACTACAAACTTTGTGCATGCTGTGCTTTCCAATTAAATGACAATCTTATCTTCATACTTGTGAACTCTTAAGACTATGAAGAGAACCGCATGTTTGAAATTGAAATGCACTCATGGCTATATATATATATACTTAGGCCGACCATAAAAAAATGTTGGTTTGCTGTTTCCCTACCTACCCACCAATAAGGGCCCTACCCAAAACTTTTTGTAGCAATTCTTTAACAAATATTTTTTTACTGTTTTTAGTATATTTTTCTTTAATTTCTTACGTTTTTTTTACTGTCTTTGGCCAAAAAAAAAGCACCTACCTACCTACCCACTTATAAAATCCTGGGTCGGGAAACAGCAAACAAATATATTTTTAAGGATGACCTTATGTAAAAATGGTTACAGGGCATGCACATGTATAAATCTCCGGACAAACAAGATACATCCCTGGGGTCCCTCAAGCGGCTCAAGAGATATGGAGAGGACACGACTTGTGACAGACAGACAGACAGCCAGACATCCAAGCTGACAGTCAGACAGACATCCAAGCTAAAACCAATATGTGGGGGAGACATAATAAGTCATATAGATCATTAAATAATCAGAAACATCAACACACATATCACACTTGACCTCCCCTTTTAATCGTGTTTTAACTGGGAAGTTACCGGAAAGTAACCGGGAAATCGACCGGGGAATAGTATCACTCAAAATTACGTGACGTCACAGTTTGGATGCCCGCGTTTTTCATCAAGCAGAAGTTATAAACAACGTAAGTATTTTCAAGTGTACACGTTACATATTTCAGGCGTATAAACAAGTATAGATATATATTCTTTCACGAAACAGGAACTCATTAGTTTCTTAAAACTTTTTAGATGGGAGAAAATCGTATGCTGAAACTATGTCATTAGTTTTCGCGAATGTACGGCGATCATATATGCAGACATTTAGGCGTTAGAAAACAGATTATTACAATTAAATACATGCATACATTTATGATTTAAACAATGTGTGTAGACTGTTTGGTTTATAAGCATACCATCAAGAGGTTTTAGAACGGCGACTTGAGTTGCTTTGAAAACAGACGGCGGCTTCCTGCCCGTTTCTGGTCAAATTCAAAACAAAACATATTCTGAATGAGATATTTTCATTTTGTAAACAAAGAACTGGGCTATCCATATAGTCATGTTTTAATCAGGATATTCAAGAAAATGATTTATACAATTTTGCAATATCAATTCTACACTTATAGCTATGTAATCTGAGCCTTCTTAGTTCTAAAAAGCCTTTTTTTGTGTGGCTTATTAGGGTCAGAGGAACTTGTATATTAAGTGAAAACAGGGGGATTACTAAAAACATAGGCATGCACTTTCAACGATGTTTGTGGCGTCCGGTCGATTTATTACGATAATTTAGACTAACAAATCGATCTATTAATGTTTATTTTACCAAGTTGCAGTAATAAAACTACACATTTATCGATTGTAGTGACACAATAAAACATTTATAAAGCACTATTTTATTTACTATATCCGCCATATTGTCATCTTGCATATTAATTAAAGTACCGTGATATTCTCGAGCGAGGTGAAGGCATTTACCGTCCCCTCATCAAATAGATCCACTATCAACCACGTGTACCAACAGACAACACGGAGGAATTTAATGAGTGGAACACACTGTTCTCCGAGTATGATTAGGATTTAAAATTTAAAGATAAACAATTGGATGTCGTTCAGAGAATTGCTAGTCAAAAGGAAGAGTTGGTCACAATTTTGAAACGATCTTAATTTATCACTGCACCCGTCACGATCATGGGACTCTTGACCTGAATAATAACAAATGTAGGGAATTTAATATTTTTTAACTTCGTCTGAAAAGGGTTGACCGTTACAACTTTAAAACGATTAATACAACATATTTCGGTTCCGATAGGTAAATAAATATATTGATAATCACTTTAGATGCTTGAAATGTTAATTCAATGCATATTTTCTTAGATATATTGACTTAAAACCAAGCGAATAGCTCCTCTCCCTCGTGGGAGAGGAGATCATCCCCGTGTTTTTTACTATATGAACCGTTCTGACCGTACACAGCCAAATGAAAAATCGAAATCGTAAAAAGGGCTGGTAAAGTTAGAGAAGGCTCGGATTAATAGCTATGTTGCTGTTGCCCACCCCACCCACTACAACCATCCATCACCCTCCCCAACGGTTGAGTATGCATATATACTTATATGTACTGATGTTCAACCCAGTCTTCCAAAAAATTAATGTCTACATTTCTTATTTTGGTTACATTTATATTTCTATAGGCTGGAAAAGCTAATCAAGTTGCTGCAGAAAGATAATGTCATGGACGAGAATGCTCCACGAGTCTTTGTACTTTCTACCTGACAAAAGTATGAAGGTATAATAACTGTTTTTTATTAAACAATTGGTATTGGTTAACAAAAAAAAAAGTTTGCTGTTTGAAAAATCAGTGTGCTGAAATGTGTACTAATTATTTTATATATAGTTCAAACAAAAACACTGCAGCTTCAAAAACAGTATTTGTTGTTGTTAACTGTAAGTTTAAAGGGGGAAAGCACATACATGTAAAACATGATGAGCTAAATGGCCCTGAACACTCACCCTATGGTATCATTTCATTGTAGACACATGCAGCAGTCGCAAGCACACAAAAGGGTGTGATAAAAGACCTCTAATCTGTATTAAAGATTTAATTAAAACAAAAAACTAATTAAGGCAGCCGATTAGACACCTGATATATTTTAATGTGTTATGAAAAACTAATTTCAGATTTCGGTTTCTTGCGAGAGGTCAAAAATGATGTACGTATGGATGAGGAGGATGAGCTTTCACCGTGCATAGGATCAAAGTACATCGTGCATGGATCAAAGTACATCGGAATGAAAAAAACTGGCCTTACCAAAATGGTCACCAAGGAAGATTGTCTGTATGGCAATGGGACTGCTGTTTTTACATTGTATCAGAATTTATTAAGGTTGTAGAAGCACCTTTATAAAAAAGACTGATGACTACAGTATACATGAACAATTAGGGATGGGTATCGCCAGAATTTTTGTATCGCGATACGGCTGAACTGTATCGCGATACGTATCGCGATATATTGTGGGAAGTACAAAGAATTACAGAACAGCCCAAGCCTAATGATATAAACAAGAAAGAGATATCTTATGAGTTGTATCCTTCATTCATGAACAAATATTACACTGTCGGCACACAGCTACATTGTCCACAAGTGTCTGTTGGCTACAAGTTTCTGAAGCCCAAAAATGTTTCCACACATTGGACTTTCCTTCGGATTGTTTTACAATCTCAAAGTCGGGTGTCATGAAACTCAGACACTGTTTATTTTTTAGAACGCTGGTAAACGCCGGTTTGATTGGTTACCCAGTTTAAATCGCTTAGCCTGCGTAATCGAGAACCACCGATGGAAAGAACACATGGGAGCCTCATTCTGAATCAAGTCTAAAAATGAATCGAAACACATTCCAGAAATAGCCTGTGTACTGGCTGACTGAGCTGGGTCCTGGTCTATACCACTGACAATGTTACGGCTCGCAATAGAGCGAGAAACCAGTGAGTACTCAATGGAGAAGTAAACAAACTCGACCTGACGGATATTTTCAGACTGCTTCTGCATTAAGTGAATTTACCGGTCGTATCGGTATGCTAAGAGCGTATCGCGATACATATTATTTTGAGACTGTATCATAATATACCGGCATATCGGTAATACCTGCGCACCACTATGAACAATGCCTCAAGAATCATAATGAATGGTCTTTGACTGAACTGATAATCAAAAAAACAGTATTTTATATATGCCTTCCTCGGATGCACGATGTGCCTAATTAAATTGAAATAATTTTAAGATACATATCATTATGTATGTACATTATTAATTATAAATGTTTAAATGTTACTATCTTGTCTTTCAGTAGTACACATACCTGTATAGAAAATTTATTTTTTATAGTCCCAATGTAAAAGTCCAGTAGTATGCACTTTCGCATGTAATTCATTGCGTACATAAGGCAAAATAAACAATATGTGTGGTTCCGGTTACATTTGAGAAAACTTTTTTTTTTTTGAACCAGTATAAAAGCCTAGACTGGAAGTTGGTCTTGCTTCATGTTACCTTGTAAATTCCTCCATCATGTTAGCTAGTGTTCATAAATAAACCTAATTGCCAAATGCCGTAATTTGTTTTCGATACATATTTCTAAGTCCAAGATTAAAAATTGAGGAGGCTGCCATCTAGCTTTTAATACCGGAAGTGCCACTTTCGGAATGACGAAGATACGCCTCATATACTTTCGTGCTTTTTTGTCGAAAAAATACAAAAAAAAAATAGGGTTGGTGAAAAAAGCTCAAAATTATAAGGTCAGTCGGGTAAACGGAACCACACATTATTTTATTTGGCCTGACATATAGGAAACAAGTAAGTGACCTTGTTCAGTGTTAAGATTTTGTTGGTTTGAAACACTGTGTCATAGTTTTAATGGTGGTGTCCGAAGATCTCAGATTTTTTTAATATTGTAGAGTCTAATCTATTCGCATTAGGAACCGTGTATGTGCCCCAGCTGGGATTTGAACCAAGATGTTGGTGATCTTGAAAAAAAATGTCTGCATGACCAATTGGTAATGACGGACCGTCGAACAGTATGAGATCATTAAATACTTTTTACCTCATTAAGTAAGCTTGTGTGATAGGGCGTTTTCTGTCATCTATTCTCCATGTATCACTTGCGGTTATTTTGTTAACGGCGCATTTGTGTTAATGGCAAACTCACCAGCCATTTTGTATGCATTTCAGAGAGTAAAAACACACCTGAGGGCTTATATCGCTCACTTTTGGTCACATCACTAACCCTGGTAGTTCTCACATGCTCACCTTGCTAACATTTGCTCATCTCACTCGCAGTGAGCTCTACCTAATTTCCATGTTAATATGGACACGTTAAGAGTTTAATCTGAGTGATATTCTGAATGGGATGTCACGGGAATATCTCCCAATAATCTCGCTGGGATCCCACATATTTTCCAGTATGGATCCCACTCATACCACTGGAAATATCGCCCAAAAATGTCGGTGGGTTGAATATGCACCTTTTGTTTTACTATTAGTGATTGTTTACTTGTCAAATTGTAACTGGTAGAAATGTTTCCTCTGCCGATGACAGCATCCTTACGTCTGAGAGCTTCGTATATATGGGGAACAGTTCAAGAGCTGCTTAAGAATTGTTCTTATCAGTTCTTGAACAGTTCTTGTCCAAAACGTTAAATGCCTCAACATTCTTCAACTTTTTGTTCAGGAAATGTTCCAGAAATTATAAGTTCAAGAACTTGTTAGAACAGGTTTTGAACAACAAAGTTCTTGAACAGTTATTGAACAAAAAGTTAAAGAATTTTGGGTCATTTAACGTTTTGGACAAGAACTGTTTAAGAGCGATTCTTGTGCAGTTCTTGAGTAGATGTTCAAGAACAATTCAAGAACTATTCCTGAACAGTTCTTGAAATTTTCGCGGGGGTAATTACATCAACGCAGTGGCTAGAAGAGCCGATCTGAGCTGGTCGCGGCAAATTCCGCCTTTTGGACTGGCCTTTGTCTCTGACGTTAGTAAAGCCGTACCATAAAAAATATTAAAAAGGCTTTATAAACGTCAGAGAAGACTCCGACTACATAGACATGTGATATGTAAAAAAGGCTGGATTAAAATACATATATTTAATGCATTGTTTGAATAATTTTGCCTTTGTTTAAAGTCCTACACGTTTAAAATTAATACAGTGAGCTACACACACAAAAAAGACAAAACTATAGCTGCATGCATACGCCATTTATTACATTCGTGCTGTGATGGAGATATGACAATTTCACTATTTATGCAATGTTAAAGACCCTTGTGCAGAAAATTCATAACACTACATTGCTGCATAAAATAACCTTTCTTGATTTGAGAAATTGTAGAATTCGTAGACTTTCTTGATTTGAGAAATTGTAGAATTCATCAAGATTCTGTTTACTCAGAATAAGATATGTGTTTCCTGTTAATTTTCTTGTTTTTTCTTGTTTTCAGATAATATACTTTCTTGGTATTTTCTTATAAGAAAATATTTCTAGCTATACTCCCTTTTTCTTGTTATAAGAAAATTGGTTTCTTAAAATTAAGATCGAGTTCTTAATTTAAGAAAAGTGACTAGAAAGTTATAAGAAAATAGGGTTTCTTAGATTAAGATAAGTTCTTAATTTAAGAAAAATATAAGAAAGTGTAAGATCTTAAATTAAGATTTTGTTTCTTATTTCGAGAAAATTAATTCTTGAAATGAAAACCACGTGTGAATGAAAAAAGAATATTTTTTTCTTGTTATAGGAAAACTATTTCTTATTTCAAGATTCCTAATGGTGGCAGAAACAAGAAATAATTTCTAAGTATACTCCCAAGAAAAATTGTCTCAAAACAAGATAAATTTTCTTAATATAAGTGTTTTTTTCTAGAACTAAGATTTTTTTTTTTTAGCAGTGTATAGTTATATACACAACAGGGCGTCCAAAAGGTATATGCACAATAGAACCTGGGCAGGTTGCAAATTGTATTTTAATAACACACTTCATCCGATTCAACAACCTCATCTTAGGTTGTCATACAAGAGGTCAATGACCTTGAAGCTCTACTGATTGATTTTGATTTCAGGAAGTAGTCACTACAGACTTGTTTTTTTGAAAATCTATTTTTAACCGTGGTGGGCCATCTTGAATTTCCGGTCCGACCTGAAATTTTGCTGGGATCAATTAGACATTAAGAGCAACATTCCTGTGAAGTTTCATGAAAATCCGTCAAGTAGTTTCAGAGAAGTAGTCGCTACAAGTTTTCATTATATAACTCTATGTAAACAAAGATGGCCGCTGGTAGCCATGTTTAACGTCAAATCAAAACGATTTTCGACAAGGACCAACATCATGTCATACTGATCATTTTAGAAAAAGTCCCATATCAATATCTCTTATAGTTTTGAAGAAGTAGTCGCTACAAACTTATTTATTTTAAATCTATTTTTAGCTGTGGCGGCCATCTTGAATTTCCGGCCGACCTGACATTTTTCTAGGATCAACTAGACATCAAGAGCAACATTCCTGTGAAGTTTCATGAACATCCGTCAAGTAGTTTCAGAGGAGTAGTCGCTACAAGTTTTTACTATATAACTCTATGTAACCAAAGATGGCCACTGGCAGCCATGTTTAACGTCGAATCAAAATAATTTTCCATAAGGATCAACATCATGTCATGCTGATCATTTTAGAAAAAGTCCCATATCAATATCACTTATAGTTTTCAAGAAGTAGTCGCTACAAACTTATTTTTTAAAAATCTATTTTTAGCTGTGACGGCCATCTTGAATTTCTGAAATTTTGCTAGGATCAATTAGACATCAAGAGCAACATTCCTGTAAATTTCATGACAATCCGTCAAGTAGTTTCAAGAGGAGTAGTCGCTACAAGTTTTTACTATATAACTCTATGTAAACAAAGATGGCCGCTGGCAGCCATGTTTAACGTTGAATCAAAACGATTTTTGACAAGGATCAACATCATGTCATGCTGATCATTTTAGAAAAAAGTCCCATATCAATATCACTTATAGTTTTCAAGAAGTAGTCGCTACAAACTTGTATTTTAAAACTCTATTTTTAGCTTTGGCGGCCATCTTGGATTTTCACATCAACATGAATTTTTGCTAGGATCAACTAGACTTTATGGGCAACATTTCTGTAAAGTTTCATGAATATCCATCCAGTAGTTTCAGAGGAGTTGTCGCTACAAATAAAAGTTTACGGACAGACAGACGGACGCCGCACCACGGCATAAGCTCTGCTGATCTACTGATCAGTAGAGCTAACAAGAAGGTGATACATGAGGTAAATGTCATTTTCAATAGTCAGCTTCAAATCACGATGACATCCCCTTTATGTTAAAAGGAGATTACATAAGTTTTGTGGCTAACCTTTTAAATGTGGGCTAATTTACTTGAAAAGGATACATGTTTTTCATCTATTGTTGTCAGGACTTTTTTTTTTATTAGCTTTCCGATAGGTATAGATCGTTATGCAAATACTTGGTATTTCTATTGTGGCTGATAAAACACTGGAGCAACGACATGAATTGAGAGTATAGCTTGTAAACAGGCATGTACCGATTGATTGACTAACTGTTCATCAATTACTTAGATCTCTGATGATGATGATTGATACAAAAAGTCTAAAACCTATCGTAGGTTAAAAGGTAAAAATGCAGTTAAAGACCTGTTTAAAATAGAAAATAAACTTGATTATCAATCAAGGAGGCAAAATTTAATACAATTGGGAAAATGTGAATATTATACACAAACAAATGTATATCAGTTGTTTGCTGACTGAAATGAAATAACAGTGGCACACGAAACAGGAGGAAAGGATACATGCTTAATCAGAAACAAGAGGCCCAAGAGGGCCTGTGGACGCTCTAACTGGCTAACATGGCTCTTATAACATCAATGAAGCGAGTGACTGCCATTTACGTCTTTTTGGAAGTTTTCGGGCAAAAAACAGCTTTTTGAACTAAATCAAGGGCCATAACTAAAGAATCTGATAAAGTTTGGTAAAGATCAGATGAAAATGAAGGCCCTACCGTATTAACGAGGCAAAATATAGCATTTTTTAACTCAATCAAGAGCCATAAATCCTCTGTTACTGGTCCAACTGGTCCAACATAGAGCTAAAAAAAAAAACATTAATTTAAAAACCAAAAAAAACAGAAAAAAAAAAAATAAAAATAAAAATTAAAAAAAAAAAATAATTTAGAAAAAAAAAATTTTAAAAAAAAATAAATAAAAAAATAAATATATTAATTTAAAAAAATAATTAAAAAAATAAAAAGTTTGGTAAACGATCGGAATGAAAAATGAAGGCCCTCTCGTCTTAACGAGGCAAAATATAGTGTTTTTTAACTAAATCAAGGGCCATAACTAAGCTGTTACTGGTCCGATATGTTTGGTTTACGAACTTGTCCGAGCTTTCATTGATATTAACAATGTGTTAAAGTTTGGTAAAGATAGGTTGAAAAATGAAGGCCCTATCGTCTTAATGAGGCAAACTATACGCCTTTCCATAAAGTACACTTTATGCCGGTAGGAGTTATCGATCGTATGATGCGTGACGTCATAAACAGGACTCACGGAATTCCCCAGAAATTTGCTGGCATATCGAAAGATTTACAATAACCTAACCATTTAACTGGAAATTATCGGATGTTCCTGAAAGGTATGATTTTTTTTATATTTAATGAATATATTTGTAGCTTGTTTGTCTATAGAATAGTTAATAAAGTGCCGAAATGTGTCTAAAATCATGGTTCACAAATCAGGACGTCCTGAAAAAGTAGTGGGTGGGGAGTCGGACGGATTACGTTGATACTCGATATTTCAAGAATTTAATGCTATTACATAGTATTACTTTAAGAAAAAGTATACTTATGCATACTCGCTGATACATATGACGTTATTTATTGTTATGACAACATAGGCGTAGGAGCCGTGTGGGCCAGGGAGGGGTGTGGGGGCCGCCCCCTCATTTGTTCAGATTCGGGGGGTGGGGTAGGGGTGGCGGGGAGGGGGGGGCAAATATTTGCCCCATCTTCTCACAGCCCTCCAATAATGTGAAGGAAAACATGGTAACTAGCTCACATAAGTACTTCTTTAATGTTGTATATTTTTGGTGTAATTGAGCGTGGATAAGGGTGAGGGTGAGGGGGGGTGGGGGGGGTGGGTGGGGTGTGAGTGCTAGCCAGAACAGGACTTGAACATGGACCCTCACTGTACACGGCAATGTGCTCTACCAACTGAGACTTAACGGGCCGTCGGGTAAAATATCACCTACAAACATTGATTGATCATGGAGATTTCATGCATTAATACATGAGAAATTAATTGCCAGTTACATTATCTCCGGTATAAAATTACTGGTCAGATTAGTTTGGACTAATAACAGAATATGACCGGCTTGTTATATTAAATCATGTAATAAAAGCACTATATAAATTACCGGTCAATAGAACTTAGAATTCAATGGTTAGAGTTATCAAAAGTGAAGTTACTACTGACCCGAGAAGGGTACTATTGCACTAGGCGTCAAGGTCTCAGTAGTACTAGATTGCACGCTGAAATTTACTATTGCGCGGTACACATGATGAACTATTGAATGGTTGGCATCAGATATCGCAGAGGCATCAATGTATCGGAAATTGACCGGATGTAAAAGTTATGAATAGTTCACGATTCGTCCATTGCACCTCGGGCAAATAGCTGTAACTATTGACCACTAAATTAAATAACTATATTTAACAACTATATTATTTAATGACTTCATTGTCAATAGTAACACCATTTGCCCTAGGTGAAAAGAAGGATCATGCAAATTATTGTCTCCGCCATTAAATAACCATATTATTGTCATGACACAAAGTCAATGGCGGTCATTTGATTTTCTCATTGCCAATTGATTATATTAGTAATAAATTTCTTTTTCTTGAAGCTCGGTGGATAATTAAGAGCCTTGCTTTAAGAGCTGCAGACCTCTGAACCGCCTGAGTTCGTTCCATGGCGGAGGCATGTTTGATGGGAAACTTCATCTTTCACCTCATAAGTCACTGAGGTTGCTGTCCAAATATATAAACTTAACAGAGTTGTAAACTCCCATTTCATTCATTATTTTACTTTGTATGTTTTCAGTAATGACTGACAATGGACCTATGAAAAATATATACCCCGACATGGAGAGAGAGCAGCAATCAAGATCTGATCATCTGTTTGAAAAA
>JAWPHD010011489.1:0-83461 GCA_037043455.1 Cyrtodaria siliqua
AAAATCTGCCGTTTGGTATTACACACAAACATACCAAAACTGCCGTTTGGTATTACACACAAACATACCAAAAACTGCCGTTTGGTATTACACACAAACATACCAAAATCTGTTTGGTATTACACACAAACATACCAAAATCTGCCGTTTGGTATTACACACAAACATACCAAAATCTGCCGTTTGGTATTACACACAAACATACCAAAATATGCCGTTTGGTATTACACACAAACATACCAAAAACTGCCGTTTGGTATTACACACAAACATACCAAAATATGCCGTTTGGTATTACACACAAACATACCAAAAACTGCCGTTTGGTATTACACACAAACATACCAAAAACTGCCGTTTGGTATTACACACAAACATACCAAAATATGCCGTTTGGTATTACACACAAACATACCAAAATATGCCGTTTGGTATTACACACAAACATACCAAAAACTGCCGTTTGGTATTACACACAAACATACCAAAAACTGCCGTTTGGTATTACACACAAACATACCAAAATCTGCCGTTTGGCAAGAACCTATCAAGACACAAAACAGAGAAGATAGACACAGCTGACAAATGTGCCAGAATAGCATCACCAGACTGTGTCGCTCCATCATCTTCTGCTGCTCCGCAATGGTCATACGCCAGCACGTCTGCCATGACACAATACGAGACACAGTAGAATTCTAATCAAACTAGCAAGTGTGCCATAATAATAACCTAACTGTGAATATCCATATCCATAGTGTATGGCTTCCTTCGTCAACTGCATGGCTGTAGTTTCCTCTATCATTGTCGTCTGCCTTAAATAACTGTTGGATTGTAGCTCTCTTCACTGACTGCACGGCCGTTTTCTTTCGTTGACTGAAAACAAAACAAAAACAATTAGAAATATTATTTTCAACTACAACAAAATAGTTTCTGACCTTGACATAGTAAAAAATACTCCTAAGGAATGTGAGTGTAGATCACGAACACTTTGCTATGCTGCGGCAAGTCATGTCATCACTGGTAGTTTTGATATTGTAGATTATAAGAATCTTTCATGGGTATCCGGTGAAGATAGGGAATTCCAACCTGAGGTATAACAGCCTCGGTTCCGATTAAAACACTTACCCCGAGGGTTGGAATTCCCCTTTCTGTCCCGAATACCCATGACAGATTCTTTTTCTTGCCTATCAGAGACATGTTGTGCGTTGAACGTTTTGCATGTTTTCCTGCATATCGGATGTTGGTGCGCGAGTGACTTTTATCTTTACCCATAAATATAAGACTTTCTTGCATACCGGACAAGGATATCCGTCATTTTACCTGGGCTAGATATTTCCATCTCACCCTAGGGTCGAGATAAAATTCACGCGCGCCAACATCCGGTATGCAGGAAAACATGCAAAACGTCAATAGCTGGCGGCGTCAACGCACAACATGTCTCTGTTATGCAAGAAAAAGAATCTATCATGGGTATTCGGTTCAGATAGGGAATTCCAACCCTCGGTATAAGTTTTTAATCGGAACTCGGCAGAGCCTCGGTTCCGATAAAAACACGTATACCTCTGGTTGGAATTCCCTATCTTCACCGGATACCCATGAACGATTCTTATATTACTGCATACCGGACAAGGATATCCGCCATTTTTTTTACCGGGGCTAGATTATAAGAATCTTTCATGGGTATTCGGTGAAGATAGAAAATTCCAATCCGAGGTATAAGTGTTTATATCGGAACCGAGGCTCTGCCGAGGTTCCGATTAAAACACTTATGCCGAGGGTTAGAATTCCCTATCTGAACCGAATACCCATGATAGATTCTTTTTCTTGCATATCAGAGACATGTTGTGCGTCGACGCCGCCAGCTACTAACGTTTTGCATGTTTTCCTGCAGACCGGATGTTGGCGCGCGTGAATTTTATCTCGACCCTAGGGTGAGATGGAAATATCTAGCCCCGGTAAAATGGCGGATATTCTTGTCCGGTATGCAAGAAATTTCCATCTCACCCTAGAGTCGAGATAAAATTCACGCGCGCCAACATCCAGTATGCAGAAAAACATGGAAAAACATAGTAGCTGGCGACGTCAACGCATAAAATGTCTCAGATATGCAAGAAAAAGAATCTATCATGGGTATTCGGTGAAGATAGGGAATTCTTGCATACCGTACAAGGATATCCGTCATTTTACCGGGGCTAGATATTTCCATCTCACCCTAGGGTCGAGATAAAATTCACGCGCGCCACCTTCCGGTATGCAGGAAAACATGCAAAACGTCAATAGCTAGCGGCGTCAACGCACAACATATCTCTGTTAAGCAAGAACAATAATCTATCATGGGTATTCGGTTCAGATAGGAATCCCAACCCTCGGTATAATGTTTTAATCGGAGCCTCGGCAGAGCCTCGGTTCCGATAAAACACTTATACCTCGGGTTAGAATTCCCTATCTTCACCGGATACCCATTAAAGATTCTTATATTCTTGCATACCGGACAAGGATATCCGCCATTTTACCGAGGCTAGATATTTCCATCTCACCCTAGGGTCGAGATAGAATTTACGCGCGCCAACATCCGGTATGCAGGAAAACATGCAAAACGTTAGTAGCTGGCGGCGTCGACGCATAACATGTCTCTGATATGCAAGAAAAAGAATATATCATGGGTACTCGGTTCAGATAGGGAATTCCAACCCGAGGTATAAGTGTTTTAATCGGAACCTCGGCAGAGCCTCGGTTCCGATAAAAACACATACCTCGGGTTGGAATTCCCTATCTTCACCGGATACCCATGAAATATTCTTATATTCTTGCATACCGGACACGGATATCCGTCATTTTACCGGGGCTAGATATTTCCATCTCACCCATGCGAAAGTCAATAGCTGGCGGGGTCAACGCACAACATTTCTCTGATATGCAAGAAAAAGAATCTATCATGGGTATTCGGTTCAGATAGGGAATTCCAACCCTTGGTATAAGTGTTTTAATCGGAACCTCGGCAGAGTCTCGGTTCCGATAAAAACACGTATACCTCGGGTTGGAATTCCCTATCTTCACCGAATACACATGAAAGATTCTTATAATCCGGCATTCGTTTTCTAAAGGTCTGAAGTATAGATTACCTTCAATTATTGATTTAATGCATGCCGTGCTCAGATCGCCCAGTCCATTGAGGAATTTAGTATAAAATGGTGTCGTAGTGAACATGCGGACCCGAACTCTCTTTCTACTTGGAAATCTTTTTATTCAATTATAGATGCACGTATTAACTTTTATAATGATAACTCTTCTATATGCGATACCTAGGTTAAATCGGGAATTCAAGAATTTCATAATAAATTAGTTTTAGTTCCTGCTGATAAATCAGCTAATAACATAATTATTGTTTGACGCTTATAATTACAGTACATCAATGATTTATCTCTGGAACTCAGTAATACTCCAGTTCAATCTATGTTTTTGTTTATACTGCATATCACTGGGTGCACCATTTTCAAGGCTGCGGTAGACGAAGGGCATAACAAACTTTCAACTACGAATTGGGATTCCTAAATTACATAAACAACATTATAAAGCCCGCTTATAGTGCCTGCACCACTACAAATATATTCAAACTGTTAACATCTTGTCTTACTGCCGTTAAAGTTCAAGTTAAACAATATTGTGCTAAAGCTTTAATATGACAACTCTGTGATCAGCTTACTTTGGTCGATTAAAAATTCAGGAGACGTTCTTGATAACATTTGCAGTAAACGTCCAGTTTCATCTATAAGTACTTCTGACTTCTCAACACGATATACAACCTTACCACATCACCTTATCAAAGACAAGCTTATTGCTCTCATTCCAACAACGTTCCCTAAAGAAAAAACTACATGTTTGGCCTGTAACAAAATTAATGCGTGTTTTTTTTACTAACGGCAGTTTAGACAATTACACTATGTGGACTTGCCAAGAAGTTTGTGAAGCACTCATTTCCTATTAGATAATATTTTCGTCAAGTATGGTTGTTGGTATCCCTATGTGTACGTTCGTACCTCTTGTCATAGATTTGTTCTTGTATTACTATAAAAGAGATTTCATCCGATATTCAGACAGATGTTATTGAAGCCTTTAATGACACCTCTCGGTATCTGGATGACATATTGAACATTGGCAATCCTTTCCTATCTACTATGGTTAATATTATCTATCCTAAAGAACTTCAACTCAACAAAGTAACATTTCTGATACTGTCACTTTTTTCCTTGATTTACATCTCTCTATTAAAAATGATGAACTAATTAGTAAAATCTATGACGAGAAAGATGACATTAATTTTGATATAGTTGAATATCCCCACTTAGATGGGGAACTTTCCCGAGCTACTTCTTATGGGGTATGTTTCTCAACTTATTATTTTTTTCTAGAGCTTGTAGTCGTGTTGAGGATTTTAATATTCGTAATATTTGTATAAATAAAAAACTTCTCCAGCAAGGCTATCGTTACCATAAACTTCGAAAAACATTTGCAAAATGTAATTATCGTAAACCTGATCTACTTTTAAAATATAAAAGTTACTTAAGAACTCTTCTGCGACAATAACTATCACAACCTTTCTATGGTGATGTGATTTACAACTTCGTAAGATACTTGGTCATAATCATTTTCATACAATCTTTATAATATCAAAAGAGATTATTTTGCAACGCACTGCATGTTTAGTGGTTGACCCATGTACAGTTCGCCACTATGCTTTCCTCTTTGACTGTGCGATGACCGGACAGATTGTGGACCCTCTGATGACGTTTACCTAAATCCTCATAGAACGGTAGCGTTTGAGGTTTGTCTTAAGTCTTGTCTTGGAGTACCCTTAACGGATTTTCTCTTCTTGCTTTGTGGCTTTCTATACATAATTAATATTATATATACATGACCATTTATGTGTTTTAGTTACATTGCCTATTAATGCTGCTCAGTTTATTAGAAAATATAACTTGGTGGGGATATCTTTATTTACACTGTCCCGTTAAGAGACTTAAAGTGAGGTTAGTTCACCCTAGAACCTGGTTTAAACCCCCGAAGACCATTTTGCCACTGACCATTCCAATGCGGTAGCCCTATTGTCAACCCTTTTATGTTTGTGATGCCCTATCTTGCCGTTTATTCATCTTTGTAATGGTTGTTTGTTTCTGTGCGTGTTTGTGATTGACTGTGGTCCTTGAATGCTACATTTCCTGTTCGACGTTTACAGGTCCTTTGGGATCAACGAGCGCAATGAGGTAGAATACCGCTTAACCGGTGCTAGGAGGCGAGAGAGGTGTTGCTTCTTACACTACCTCTCATGAACAGACTCAATAAAACCGAGTCTGCTACATTATTTTCTTGGTTGTGTTTGTTGCTTCCAAAGGATCTCCCTTGTCAATATTTATCAACATTCACACTAGTGCTCGTTTAGCGCAGTGCCGCAGCTGTAAAACGTCTCTCCGTGCTACGAATCAGTAGTGTTATTATTACTGGCCCTTTGGGATCAACGAGCCCAATATAGGTGGTTATGAAGTATAATACCGCTTAAGCCGATGCTAGGGGTCATGAGAGGTGTTCCTTTTTTTTTACATTACTTCTCATGAACAGACACAATACAATTGAATCTGCTGCTTTATTCTCTTGGTTGTGTTCTTTGCTTCCAAAGGATCTCCCTTATCAGTTATTTGTATCTACTTTCTATATAAGAACAACACTTATTACCTTGACAATGCATTTGATGGCTCCACTCATACAGGAACGGATACTCCACTCACGGTACAGACAGTTTTTTACCATGATTTTTGTACCATGAGTGCGTTTAGCAGGCGTGAATGAAAAATAGTAGTCTAGATCATCTGCGACGCTTGTTTTTTTAAGAAAAACGTCGAGTTTGTAATTATAATCAAGCGTCGGAGATGATCAAGACTGAAGAAATAGTGGTAGTATTACAGTCGCATTAATGGCACAGAGGAACTATCGTACGCGAAATGTACTATTATCGATAACAGAACGTAGCTTCGTAGTAAAGTTAAGCCTATGTAACAAGCGTATATTGTATGGTATATACTATTCAAATTACTGAGTTGTATACTATATCAAGTACTAGTGTCTGTAAATGGTTTATACCGTTTCTTTCATTTTATATGCAACTCTTCCTTTTTTTAGGCTTGATGCGTGAGAGGTATTGCACTTAACATTACCTCTCATGAACAGACTCAATCAAACCGAGTCTATTACTTTTATCGCTTGTTTGTGTTTTTGCTTCCAAGGTATTTTCAGTATATATTGACATTCACACTAGCGTTTGTTTAGTGCTGTGTGACGGCCGTAAAAAGTCGCCCCGACTACAGATCAGTAGTGTTATTATTTACTGATCCTTTGGGATCATATATAGATAGATTTATTTCGGCAAAAATACAGATGTTCATACATGGTTAAAAAGACAACACAAAATGATATATAGGGTCCTATAGAAACCACAGCGTCCGAACGCAATGGCATCGTAGGTCCGCACTGTACTGCAAACAAGGACTTGAAACTACAATGAAAGAGACAAAAAACAACAGAAAGGGTGGTGAAGACAGGGTTACCGACTTGGAACGGTCAGTAGGCAATAAGACCTACTGGTTAGCTTGAATCGATTTTATATGCGCACAATCCTCGCTATTATCCTGTCTTCAGCGCCCAAATAGACAAGACAGTGTAAACAAAACTAAATCCCGTCAAAAGGAAATCTCTAACAATAAAGTCCACATCCAGAGAAACCAACTAAAGATATACATACAAAATAATAAACATCTCAGGATGTATCCAGAATCCTGAGATACATAGAATAAAAATAAAATGCATGCATTAGATATAAACCATGCTTTGCACATAAATGATTTTCCCTTAATTCCATTGTGGTCCTTGATAATGACGGCGTGACACATAGCGGCATAAGTATCACATTAACTATCCATTATGTAACACATTTCTTTAACATTAGCACATGCGAGACATAAATATCACATAATAATTGATATTGGCATTTTAATAATATCACATAGATAATTAACAATTACTACCATTAAATGGAAATGGACAATTGACTATCATCTAAATGAATAGTAAATTAATTATAACATAGATAATTTAAATGACTAGCATTATACGGAAATGGACAACTGACTTTCACTACTGGACTCACACCACTATTATCTCCCTTGAATACTCGTGCCCTACAGATAAAGGAGGTAGATAAAAAAACAAGTTCGCTTTTCTACATTTTACAGGATACATTGATTTATCTTTACCAGGTTCTAAATCTACAGCATTTTAGGAAGAGATCACAGAAAAATGCATGTTGATATAAGATTTCTAGCTAATTCTGCCTCATTTTACACATCATGGGTCTAATCACCACGGGGTTGTATTTTTGTCTAAATTTTGATAGGTGTCACGCAAACATGAAATTAAAAAAAGTTCAATCTGGTAAATATTTGTTAAATGTGTTTTAAATTGCAGATATTGGATCAATGAAGAATTTAAGCATAAATATACATGTTGCAAAATCTGTTTTATCTCTATGCCACGAACAAAAACAATACAATGGGACCCTATGGAAAATTAATTGTGGTGTGAGACGTACTGTACAAATACACTCTAATTAGGCATCGATTGATTTTTGATAGCTACCTTGAAATCCCAAAGACCATTTATGTTTCTTATATGAAGAGGTAACTCATTCCATAAAGTACACCCTTTATATGCAAATGACTTTATACCAAAACCTTTGACTTTGGGAACTGAGAAACATCCTTTATCCCGAAATCTTGTAGAGTGTTCGTGAACAGAACTTGCTAAAGTAAAATGCTCACCCATATATCAGGGGCAATACCTGACTTTAGTTTAAAAACATGACATAAAGTAATTTGATCAACTCTTTTTGTAACGGGTAACCAGTTCAAAAATTTGAAATGTTCTGGTCCAACATGTGTTCTATGGTCAAGGTTTAAAACAAACCTAATCAATTTATTTTGGGTAGTTTGGAGTCTATTTTTCAATAACTTGGACAACCCTGGTAACCATAATGAACATGCATATCCAAAGTGACACTGAATAAGGGACATAACCAGAAGTTTTTTAGTATGTTGAGTGAGAAATTCACACATTCTATATAGAAATTTTAACCTTGAATTAGCCTTCTGTATGATAGACCGTGCCATTGTTTCACAAGATAAACTCTGATCTAGAGTTGCACCAAGGTATTTGACTGAAGATTTAGACTTTATAGTCTTACTGTTACAAGATATATTCATATTGATCTCAACCTGGACTCAGAACCAAATAAAATAGATTCAAGACCAATCTTTGTGACTTTAAAGTAAAGTATCGCTTAAGCCGGTGCTAGGAGGCGTGAGAGGTGTTGCATCTTATAATTACCTCTAATCACTATACATTACTTGCCATGAACAAACTCAATAACACCGAGTCTGCTACTTTTATCTGTTGTTAGTGTTTGTTGCTTCCAAGGGATTCCATTTTCAGTATTTATTTAACAGATAATGTATGGTGCTGAGGTCCATATGCAAGTTTATGGACTGGGCAGTCAGACCTAGAATTTTATATGGACCGAAGCGCAGCTGAGGTCCATATAACGTTCCAGGTCTGACTGCCCAGTCCATAAACTTCATATGGACCGAAGCACCATACATTATTTGTTGTATTATACCGAATTATACCGAACCGGAACGGGCGCCCGGTTAATATGCAACTTTATGGACCGGATGACGTCACATTAAACAAAGAGTGGAATATGCAAATGAGGTATAATATTATCAGTTAAACACGTCACACGTCATTCGCAACATCTCGTATGCTTTCACGATTGGTCACACGTTTTAATCTTTAATCGTCTCGTGTAGGACAAAATCATCATTGTGAATCAGACGCATTTCCTTGCTAAATCATCATTGTGAATCAGACGCATTTCCTTGCTAAACGCTTTTTCTAAGGGGAGAGGCTAGTTACCAGCCATATGGAGTACACAGAAAGTGATGACGTCATTTTGTATACACATTGTCGCATTGCGCAATCGAACACACACAATAGACTGCACATGGGAGCAATTCTGTCTTTTGGTAACTGTTGCGATCCATGATCATATAGTGAAAACACTTTGTAGAAATGTAGTACAATGTATTTTACAAGTTAGCCAATTTACATTGAAATTAGGCCACTTAAACATTCGGTACCTGGCTGATTCGGACCCCATTATAATTTCCTGATTTCTGTATTAATACATACTATTGTATTAATTCAGAGCTGACTATTTATGTTCGAAACAATGCTTAATTAGAACACAGAAATGTTTTATTATAGATTATTTATTGTATTTATTAATGTTTTTCCTTTGTTCTCGTTTAATTTTTCATAAACCTGAAGGTCTGAGCCTAAACCGTGCTATAAATGGCGGTATATTTCAGACGTGTTATAAATGACAGATTCGGCAGTTATACCATGGTCTACTCAGTTTTAAACGCGCCTAGTTGTAATGTTTACACACAACCTGTTTATCAGCTATGTAAAACACTCCCTTACCAAAAATATAGGCTTCTGGCGACTATTTGCTGCAACTCTGCGGCAAACATTGCTGCAAAGCTGCGGCGAACAAGTTTAGTTTAAACTTATTTATTTTACATCGTTTGTAACGAAAGCTCTTTGAACTTATTTTGAATCACTCTCGATGTCTTCCTGGGTAGAACCAGTACTAAGCAATGCAGATAAAGTGTCTTGCTCAGGGACACAACGCATATGGCAATGACGGGAATCGAACCTACGACTTTTGGATCATGGGCCCAACGCTCTACCACTAGACCACAGCGCTCCACGGCGAACAAGTTTGCGGCGATGTTGCGGTACACTTTTATCATGCCGCAGCGAACAAATATGCAAATGAGGTTATGGTGATGTTCCGGCGATGTTCACCACAACTTTGCCGCAGTCCTCATTTGCATGGTAAAAGTGTGCGGCAACTTTGCAGCAAACTTCATTTGAATAACGCTTTTAGCTGTAATCTTCTGGCGATGTTCGCTGCAACTTTGCAGCAAACTTCATTTGCATAAAATGTTTCTCTACACTGTTCTGGCGATGCTTGTGGTGATGTTTGCTGCAAAGTTGCGGCAATGTTCGCCAACACATCGCGGCAAAGTTTTTCAAAATAAATAATGGACTGAAATTATGAAATGAAACAATGGTGCGCCGTTTTAAAAAAATATATATTTAGATCAAAAACATGATTTTTTTTCACTATTTAACATGGACTGCACCAAATTTAAATAAATGGGAACGATTTAAATAAATCGACACTAAATAAATGCTCTCGATTTAAAGTATATCCTTACGATTTGTTATGGGGGGTGTTGCGGGTGTCCGACCAAAGTTGACGTTTCAAAATGTCTCGTGAGGGTCCCATGCCTAGTTAGAAAATTCCCCACGGGTATATGTCTCACGCCCATTGTTTTACGTGTGCTCATGGAGATGTCGACCGCTGTCATTTCTGCATTACTCACATTTTATGGAGATGTCAACCGCTGTCATTTCTGCATTACTCCCATTTTCATGGAGATGTTGACCGCTGTCATTTCTGCATTACTCCCATTTTATGGAGATGTCGTCCGCTGTCATTCATGCATTACTCTCATTTTATGGAGATGTCGACCGCTGTCATTTCTGCATTATTCCCATTATCATGGCGATGTCGACTGCTGTCATTTCTGCATTACTCCTATTTTCATGGAGATGTCGACCGCTGTCAATTCTGCATTACCCTCATTTTCATGGAGATGTCGACCGCTGTCATTTCTGTATTTCTCCCATTTTATGGAGATGTCGACCGCTGTCATTCCTGCATTACTGTCATTTTCATGGAGATGTCGAGCGCTGCCATTTCTGCATTACTCCCATTATCATGGAGATGTCGACCGCTGTCATTTCTGCATTACTCCCATTTTCATGGAGATGTTGAGTGGTGTCATTTTTGCATTACTCCCATTTTATGGAGATGTCGACCGCTGTCATTTCTGCATTACTCTCATTTTCATAGAGATGTCGAGCGCTGCCATTTCTGCATTACTCTCATTTTCATGGAGACGTCGAGCACTGTCATTTCTGCATGACTAACATTTACACAGAGATGACGAGCGCTGTCATTTCTGCATCACTCCCATTTTTATGGAGATGTCGACCGCTGTCATTCATGCATTACTCTCATTTTATGGAGATGTCGACCGCTGTCATTTCTGCATTATTCCCATTATCATGGCGATGTCGACTGCTGTCATTTCTGCATTACTCCTATTTTATGGAGATGTCGACCGCTGTCATTCCTGCATTACTCTCATTTTCATGGAGATGTCAAGCGCTGCCATTTCTGCATTACTCCCATTATCATGGAGATGTCGACCGCTGTCATTTCTGCATTACTCCCATTTTCATGGAGATGTCGAGTGGTGTCATTTTTGCATTACTCCCATTTTATGGAGATGTCGACCGCTGTCATTTCTGCATTACTCTCATTTTCATAGAGATGTCGAGCGCTGCCATTTCTGCATTACTCTCATTTTCATGGAGACGTCGAGCACTGTCATTTCTGCATGACTAACATTTACACAGAGATGACGAGCGCTGTCATTTCTGCATCACTCCCATTTTTATGGAGATGTCGAGCGCTGTCATTGCGCATTACTCTCACTTTTACAGAGATGTCGACAGTTGTTATTCCTGCATTACAGTCATTTCATAGAGATGTCGAGCGCTGTCATTTCTGCTTTACTCTCATTTTCAAGGAGATGTCGAGCGCTGTCATTTCTGCTTTACTCTCATTTTCAAGGAGATGTCGAGCGATGTCATTTCTGCATTACTCCCATTTTCAAGGAGATGTCGAGCGATGTCATTTCTGCATTACTCCCATTATCATGGAGATGTCGTGCGGTCATTTCTGCATTACTCCCATTTTCATGGAGATGTTGTGCGGTCATTTCTGCATTAATCCCATTATCATGGAGATGTCGATCGCTGTCATTTCTGCATCACTCCCATTTTTATGGAGATGTCAAGAGCTGTCATTGCGCATTACTCTCACTTTTACAGAGATGTCGAGCGCTGTTATTCCTGCATTACTCTCCTTTTCATAGAGATGTCGATCGCAGTCATTTCTGCATTACTCTCATGTTCATGGAGATGTCGAGCGCTGTCATTCCTGCATTACTCCCATTTTCATGGAAATGTCGAACATCATCCTAACTGTAGCAGTCCAATAGGCACTTGGTGCCTGGATATCTTAGAATCAGCACCAGACCCTTAGGACAGACCCACAAACATAAATTTAAACATTTACCAATGGAGGTCAGGTTATGGGTCTGATGATGGTCTGGGGCTGATTCCGAAAGTTCCAGGCGACTGTTACCTAACCAGATGAAAAATGCAAAACTTGCTATTTTCCGACATATAAAAATAAAAATAAAACAGTTATATACTTACAATATACAGGTGTGGAACAATTCCCCTTCAGAATATTCACTCAAATAAACTCATTCAAATTCTTTGTTTTAAATTGCTACAATTTCATTGAAAAATAGTACACTGTTGACAACAGGTACACCTTTGCCTATATAGACACATGATAAGTGGTTATTTATGCAAAAATACCACAATTTCTTGAACACATGTGTTTCTAATAGAATAATCTCTGCAGGATACTGCATGATACTGCATCAGATCAAAGGAAATTGCATACTACCTGGTAATAATAATTAACTGACCCAGTCAGCAAGATTATCCAGCTTAATTTCCCTCCAAATCTATCATAAATTGTGTTTCTACATGACTGTACACTTATATTATTCTGATATTAAGAATTAATTATCATTGTCATTTTTTGACTTTTAAATACATGTTATTTAAAGTATGACTGTGCTTAAATTTCAAAGTAGATTTTATATTTGTTAAATTTGTAGATAGTTCCTATATAATAATTCACAATGACTTAAACTATTAAATTGACTTGTCATCATGATGGTCATGTTAATGCAGAGTAATATTGATATCATTTTGCACTTGGGACACAATTTTAATTGTTCTGGTTTTAAATGTTGAAGTTATCATGATGTTTGGAATTTAAAAATGTTTTTGCAACACAATAATACATATTTTGGCTTTTTATATATTTTTTAAATAATTGAATTGAATTGAATGTTGTTTAACGGCTCATCAACACAATATAGGTTATTTAGAGCCGCCCAAGAGAGGGGAAGGATACATAGGAATCCGGGAACCGTGCCCTACTCTTATATCGAATAGATTCCTATGGTTCTTTAACGTGCTCGCAGGATAGACCGATACTTGGGACCGTTTACGTCCCCATCCGATGGACGTGGCTAAGCTAGGGAAAGTGTCTTGCCCAAGAACACACCGACGAAACTCAGTGGCACCATGGAGGATTGAACCCGGGGCCTCCGGTTACAAATCCGCCGTGCTACCGATTGAAAAAATAAGGTTACACTAAAAGTTTTATACATGTACTTAGAAAAATAACTTGTTAAGTGGTCCTTTGACATAAAATCCACATTTAACTTGAGTACATTTTACTTGAGTAATAAGTAACATAGAAGAAATAACAACAATCTGTATAAAGTTTAAGCTTTGTGATGAAGTTTTGGCGAACAGAGATAAAGCAGATCAGAATGGAAAAGTTTGTCGTGATCTTATGGCGAATAAAGAAACGGCAAATCTGAATTGAAAAGTTTGTGGCGATGTTACGGCGTGCAATAAAAAAAATCTGAATGGTAAAGTTTGTCGCAATGTTGTGGCGAACAACAAAACAGGTCACCTACCAGAATAATATAGGCCAGCCACCTCAAAACATGTCACCCATCATTTGTATATAAACCAACCACTTCAAAACAGGTCAACTACCAGAATAATATAAGCCAGCCACCTCAAAACGTGTCACCCATCATTTGTATATAGACCAACCAGCCACTTCAAGACAGGTCACCTACCAGAATAATATAGACCAACCACTTCAAAACAGGTTACCTACCAGAATAATATAGGCCAGTCACCTCAAAACATGTCACCCATCATTTGTATATACCAACCACTTCAAAACAGGTCACCTACCAGAATAATATAGGCCAGCCACCTCAAAACATGTCACCCATCATTTGTATATAGACCAACCACTTCATAACAGGTCACCTACCAGAATAATATAGACCAACCACTTCAAAACAGGTCACCTACCAGAATAATATAGGCCAGCCACCTCAAAACATGTCACCCATCATTTGTATATAGACCAACCACTTCAAAACAGGTCACCTACCAGAATAATAAAGGCCAGCCACCTCAAAACATGTCACCTATCATTTGTATATGGACCAACCACTTCAAAACAGGTCAGCTACCAGAATTATATAGACCAACCACTTCAAAACATGCCATCTAACATAATGATATAGACCAACCACTTCAAAACAGGTAACCTACCAGAATAATATAGGCCAGCCACCTCAAAACGTGTCACCCATCATTGGTATATAGACCAACCACTTCAAAACAGGTCACCTACCAGAATAATATAGACCAACCACTTCAAAACAGGTCACCTACCAGAATTACATAGACCAACCACTTCAAAACAGGTCACCTACCAGAATAATATAGACCAACCACTTCAAAACAGGTCACCTACCAGAATAATATAGGCCAGCCACCTCCAAACATGTCACCCATCATTGGTATATAGACCAACCACTTCAAAACAGGTCACCTACCAGAATAATATAGACCAACCACTTCAAAACAGGTCACCTACCAGAATAATATAGGCCAACCACCTCAAAACGTGTCACCCATCATTTGTATATAGACCAGACCCTTCAAAACAGGTCACCTAGCAGAATTACATAGACCAACCACTTCAAAACAGGTCTCCTACCAGAATAATATAGACCAACCACTTCAAAACAGGCCACCTACCAGAATAATATAGGCCAGCCACCTCAAAACATGTCACCCATCATTGGTATATAGACCAGACCCTTCAAAACAGGTCACCTACCAGAATAACATAGACCAACCACTTCAAAACAGGTCACCTACCAGAATAATATAGACCAACCACTTCAAAACAGGTCACCTACCAGAATAATATAGGCCAGCCACCTCAAAACATGTCACCCATCATTTGTATATAGACCAACCACTTCAAAACAGGTCACCTACCAGAATAATATAGGCCAGCCACCTCAAAACATGTCACCCATCATTTGTATATAGACCAACCACTTCAAAACAGGTCAACAAACCAGAATAATATAGACCAACCACTTCAAAACAGGTCACCTACCAGAATAATATAGGCCAGCCACCTCAAAACATGTCACCCATCATTTGTATATAGACCAACCACTTCAAAACAGGTCAACTACCAGAATTATATAGACTAGCCACCTCAAAACATGTCACCCATCATTTGTATATAGACCAGCCACTTCAAAACAAGTCACCTACCAGAATGATATAGACCAACCACTTCAAAACAGGTCACCTACCAGAATTATATAGACCAGCCACCTCAAAACATGTCACCCATCATTTGTATAAAGACCAGCCACTTCAAAACAAGTCACCTACCAGAATAATATAGACCTACCACTTCAAAACAGGTCACCTACCAGAATAATATAGGCCAGCCACCTCAAAACATGTCACCCATCATTTGTATATAGACCAACCACTTCAAAACAGGTCACCTACCAGAATAATATAGGCCAGCCACCTCAAAACATGTCACTCATCATTTGTATATAGACCAGCCACTTCAAAACAGGTCACCTACCACAATAATATAGACCTACCACTTCAAAACAGGTCACCTACCAGAATAATATAGGCCAATCACCTCAAAACATGTCACTGATCATTTGTATATAGACCAACCACTTCCAAACATGTCACCCATCATTTGTATATAGACCAACCACTTCATTCAAGACATGTCACCCATCATTTGTATATAGACCAACAACTTCAAGACATGTCACCCATCATTTGTATATAGACCAACAACTTCAAGACATGTCACCCATCATTTGTATATAGACCAATCACTTCAAGACATGTCACCCATCATTTGTTTTTAGACCAACCATTTCAAACATGGTATGTTTATGCACGAACCTTTTTAAGCCACACATCTCATTTCCTATACATGTATATAGATTTACTACAACACATCAATCACATGTCGCATCACCATCACATACGTTGACCTACTTATGTCCAACCGGATAAGAAATTGGTTATTTTCTTAGAACATTATATAATCTTATACACATTCTTTAACCTTCATGTATTGAAACTATTTGACAGTCTTAAACCTTTTTGAATAACACCTTGATGAATACCAATACCAAACATAGTTCACTATGCCAATGACCTACTTAACATACTTATTCTGGTCAACAAAACTGTAAATCTCAATTCCTAAGACACTGCATGATTAGAGAAACTCTTCAACTTTCTAGAAATACTAAGTAATGCACTGAAGTATAAAAAAGAGGCCACCGTGAAATGACCTTGACCTACTAAATGAACTTGTTATGATCAACAACTCCTAATTACTTTTCTCAGCCAAGAATCTGCATACGCCTGCAGTGCTCTGGTCTTATATGAAGTAAAATTCACTCATTCAAGATCCTCTTTTATAAAAGATAAACTCTTGAGTACATTTAACTGTCTTTAGTCATGCATGATAAGGGGTTTGGTGTCATTCCAAGGCATTTTCCAACAGCATACATCAAGTTTCACAGGTTTTAGTACTATGCGTTTTAAAATATTCAGTTAGAAGGAGGCTCCTCACAGTCCATACTTCTGTTTTCTATCTGCACCTAAAAAGTATAAACACAACAAATATTAATCTAGTCTTGAATTGGACAACTCCACACATTTGAACATTGTTAATTTTTAAGGAATATAGTAATACCTTGACCCGACCACTCTAATACTGAGAAATTTCCTTATAACAAAATCTGATAAATCTGAATAATAAATCATCATTACTGTCAATGACAGTTTTTTCCACCAACGTTTCTTGTCATGAATTTGATGTAAACTCACATCTAATCAAGACTGAACAAAGCTTCTGAAGTAATAAACAAACTGTTGAGTACTTACATAATTTCAAGGACTCGTCTAGAGCTTTATTTTTGGACTTCTGTTCCAACTCTGAACATAGCAAGTCTGCTTCTGTGTAGCTGATGTTCAATACCTTTGCTGCTATTGCAGCTAGTGCCTCTTTATTGAGCACATGCTCAGTGTACTGCATGGCCAGACTGAAATAAAGTGACATTTACATCTTCCAAATTATGTTAAGGTATACAGCGCTAAGAAAAAACAATCCTTTATAACATTAACTATTCTACAGTACAGAACAGTATCTAAGATAGTTTGTTAAGATACTCAATGGTGATTGGTTATTGAGCAGGCTTTAAACAAGCTATTAATAACTCGGACACCACGTCCTTCAACTGTCATTTTAAACTAAGTGAAACGTCAGAAAACATTCAAAACATTTTAAAAGCAATGGGATGTTCGAACAAAAAGTTGAAACTGTTAAAATAGGATAAAGCTGTACATTTTCTTCGTTCGTTGTGGAGAGAGATGGGCTTCAATGTAACTTGTGAGAATTTGTATTATGTTCAATCTCTCAAAATGTGTGTATGCAATGCACAAAAGTCCATCTTGGATAAAAAATAAAATATTTCCAGCTGGTTTATATTGTGGGAGAACAAAACCTGGTGTTTTGAAACACATCGAAACATGCATGCGGCCCTTGGTGTCTATAGTCTTCAAGTACCACCCACCAGGTATTAGTATACTGATATTGATCTGGGAGAATATAAACCCGCTGGAAATATTGTATTTCTTAAATAAAACATCAAATACGATCATGCACTTACAACTTATCTTTCTCCATTTCTTTTATAAGCTGTATGTCCTTCATCCCCACAATCTGTCCATGTCTGGAGTATGGTCTGCTGTTAAGTGTAGGCACATACATAAATAACGGTTTGTTAAGTTGTAGAACAGAAATAAAATTATGTCGAGCTATAGGCATCTTTACATTGTTCAACTTTTCACAACATCAAGCTCTAAATAGTTTTAGTAGCAATGGAGCTTCATTTAAAGACAGTTTAGTTGGCTAATTTACACATGTAACAACTAGGGAAGATGATTATATTTTCCCTAAGAAGTTGCAACTCCATCAGTATCATTTGTTAGATTTTAAACACACGACTGGTTCTATTTATCTTCACGTTAAACCATTATTAAAGAAAGTATCTTAAACAAATATAGTACCTTGTTTTATCCAGGAAAAATCGACTTTTTACCATATGTTCGACTGATATTACTGCCTGAAAATCCATTTAAATAAAACACAAGTTACAGCATTTTAATTTACACGCAAGGCCATGTTTAAATAAAATTACATCTAATTGAATTGTTTAAATGCTATTTTTTAGAAGTTACAAAGAACCAGTATAAAAATAATCAGGCAAAAATGATTGATAAATAATTCGGAAGATTTCTGTATATAGAAAACAATTTTATTACAGTTTAAAAATTATCGACTGGTCATATATGTGAAAAGGATATTCTATTATACACAAATAAAATCACTTACAGAAGGGCTAAACAAGATGAATCCATATCCTCTTAAACATAGATTTGTTTTTCTGTTCAAGAAATCGACATGCCGTTTCCTCCAGGGTACCCTTTTTATGCAAACGAAAAAATGTATACATATTACACATCTTAAATACTATATCACCACAAACACATCTACTTCTTTGTAATATTTCTTTCGTTATAACTGCCCTGAATCAATATACATGGTGGATTTATATTTTCTTGAGTATGTATAAACTGTCGGCATATGAACTGGTCTCTCTGTGTTACACTTTCCTAAATATACATCTGTCCCTATAACTGGTCTAAGTGTGTTATACCTTCTTGGTTAAACATCTGCCCCTATAACTGATATATGTGTATTATACCTTCTTGATGATATATGTGTTACTATAACTGGTCTATGTGTGTTGTTCCTTTCTGATTATACGTCTGTCCCTCTAACTGGTCTGTGTCTGCTATACCTTCCTGATTAAACATCTAACATATAACTGGTTTATGTGTGTTGTACCTTCCTGATTAAACATCTAACATATAACTGGTCTGTGTCTGCTATACCTTCCTGATTAAACATCTAACATGTAACTGGTATATGTGTATTATACATTCTTGATGATATATGTGTCCCTCTAACTGGTCTGTGTCTGCTATACCTTCCTGATTAAACGTCTAACATACAACTGGTATATGTGTATTATACATTCTTGATGATATATGTGTCACTTTAACTGGTCTATGTGTGCTATACCTTCATACATCTGTCCCTATAACTGGTATATGTGTGCTGTACCTTCCTGATTAAACATCTAACATATAACTGGTATATGTGTATTATACATTCTTGATGATATATGTGTCACTATAACTGGTCTATGTGTGCTATACCTTCATACATCTGTCCCTCTAACTGGTCTATGTGTGCTATACCTTCCTGATTAAACATCTAACATATAACTGGTATATGTGTATAATACATTCTTGATGATAAATGTGTCACTATAACTGGTTTATATGTATTATACCTACCTGTGAAGATCAGTATTATATGTCTGAATACTGGACCTACCTCTTAGTTGTTCTTTCACCGCTTATTATGTCTTCAATTCTGTTAATTGCCTCTTTAATCTACAAAAAATGTATCAATGCAAAAATAGTTCTTAGTAGACAAAACATTTACGGGATTCACTTTCGTTCAATAAGAAACTGATATAATGTTAATTGTATTATTATACACATCTCACAGGCTGTATATTTAATTACACGCATAATAATGCTAGAGACTGCAATCATGTGAAAGAAAAGCAACATATGTCGCAGGAGTACTTACATGAAACATTGCTGTATTTCTACAGATGCAGAAGCCTTCTTCAATATTGCCCTGGAAAAACATTTTGATATACATGTATAAACAAGGGGCTTTGGATGGTTTTCTTTGCAATTTGAAATTAATTAATCTATTCTTCTGAGACTGTGTATGGAGGGGAGGGTTATTCAGTATAGTAATAGTATCATTTCTTTAATTTCATCATCAGACAAGTGTATGCCATTCAGTTGTTGACTTTTCTGTTGATATATACAGTATATATATATATCATATATAAGACAAAATGTATACATTATTTTTATCTTTATAATCAGCTGATGGATGATCTTATTACCAGATACATAACCATTATGCAGTTTGAAAATACTCCAAATGAAATGCCGATAAACAGAATCAATAAAAACTGGATGTAAATCTGCATAGTAAGCAGAATAGTGTTTGAGGCTAAAGTAGAATTTCACTCAAATCTATAACATAATAGATAAAATAACACATATATTTTCAGTTTAGTTAAAGAACATCAAGAGTAGGCTTATAATACTTTTGGTATGAATAAACATTAACCTCATCATCACTCCCAGTCTCTTCGAGAACCTTATTCAGCACTGCCATTTCATCCCATGATTCACTACTTGGTTCCAATATCTGAAAGCAAATTTAGTTCAAGTCAATCATGAATTACATGTAAGATAGATACTGCATCTAATTTATTCACAAATATTAACCGTCTCTTGTGGATAGCGCGTTACACTCTAAATCCGGATTTCAATGGTTTGAGCCTCACTCAGTTGCCACTGGGTCACTTCAACGTGTCCTTAAGCAGTACATTTTCCTATGCATATTTCCCCTTTCTCTGGGGCGGCTCGAAAACCTAAACAATGTGTTCAGAACCCGTAAAATGAAATTCATTTTTTAAAGGCAAGGTTGGGATTATTTGACTGGTATTACAAAAGTAAATAAAGATCAGGATACTACTTTAATTTGAATGTTATTTAAATTAAAGTTATCATCTCTGATGACTAAATTCTAAACTAAAATTATAAGGATTTAAGAAAAATATGAGTTTACTTCTTGTTTCGACCAATTCACTCTTCTTCTCTTTCTATGACCAAGTTTCACTTTCATGTTGTTTGTCGACGACACGCCTGAACACTCCTGAAAAACAGTGGAAGGATTATATTTAGCTATATTTCAGGTGCAGAATACTTGTAATGGGTATGCTTGATGCTCTTCTTCACAAACGTTAGAATGACATACATAACTAGTTCATACTTCCCATGGTGTAACATTTGTTTTTCTATTTACAGACCTCAGTGCGCTTAAGAGCTGCCCACTACTGTCTTTGCTTGGTTTTGAGTCCTGGTGGTGGCAGGTTTAATAGAAATATTCACCTTCATCCTTTTTGGCCATGATGTTGTAAACAGTCCCTATTTTACCTAATATGATGTGCTGACAGGACACACCACTCCACTTATTTTCATCTTTTTTATTAGTCATATCATTTTACTGATGTTACCAAGTCATTTCTGTTTGACTGTTCCCAGCTGACACTTGTAATTTTGATATCGTCATCAGCTACATCTGTCATGTCCTTCAGTTGTTGAATTAGCTGTTGAAAAACATGCAAGTAAGAAAATGAGTAGGCTAAATGGCTCTTTGATATTTCATAGTTGATAATTTTATATCATAACCTGGTTGAAAAAGGATTGTTATTAATATATTTTTTACAATTAGTATCTTAATATGTTTATGGAGTTCTTAGTGTTCTCTTCCTATCTCATGTGGATCAATTGATACCTACTCACACTGTTCTTATGTGCAGTTAAGAAGGGATCAATTATTAAAATCTGTATGATTTTTGTAAATAAAAACATTTGAATCTGACAGTTCACTTAAAAATTAATAAATGAGGATGTTTGCTGCAGCAACTGTTTTCATTACCAAAATTAATAACCGATTGTTTTGATAGGAATAAAGTCAAAATGTGCTGCCTTCATATGATTGTAGCTAGCTAACTTTAATTTTTTTTGACTAGTTATCCGTGTTAATAATATATTTGTCACAGTATTCTAATTTATTTTATTTTCCAACGTTCATGCGCCTCATTATAGTTTTATGTAGTTTATATATGGTGTCAATACCTCCGATGTATTGGAATACATTGCAGGTTTTTCCTTTCGAAGAGGTGCTTCTTCCATGTGCTTGTGTATGTATGACACTGGCTGAAATATTATATCACCATTATGAATGTTAGCATCAATTTAAGATTCACTTTAGGTATTGAATATTGACTAGTACATTCAAAGGGTCATTAGTGAATGTGTACTGCATGGTTCAGTAGCAGAGCGTCGGACTTCAGATCGAGAGGTCGCGAGTTTGATCATCGTCGTGGTCGAGTAATTTATCCTTGAGCAAAATAATCATCATTGCAAGTTATGGTTCTACCCAGGAAGCCATCGAGAGTGATTAATATAAGTTGCACGAACTTGTAAAAGAAATATGTTTAAACTTAGCTAAAAGGTCATTTACCTTGAAGATTTTCTTTATGAACCAACTATTTCTTAACTAAACCATAAACGAAATGACTTGTAAGTAGATACAGAAGAAATAAAATAATCACCCAAAAGTTTATTCTACAAAGTCTGCAGACAAAGACACTGGCACCAGCTCCCAGGTCATTCAGATCCTCTGCCACACAGTAGTTCTTGAAGTGGTAATTTCTTTTACATGTGTTACACTGAATCTATTTAGAATACAATACAGCGTATTTAAGTATTAACGTATCTGAAGTTTCTACAATTTCAGTCTTGTTGCGTGTTCTGTCCTAACATTTAGATACATATATTTGCATTTTAAATGTCTTATCATTCAGTCAAGACAAAAAAGAGTCTTCGCCGTAAGGTTGTGGAACAAAAATAAAGAGCTAACAGTAATGGATTATATAGCTAGATGATGATTTACTGTTAATCTATAACATGTGAACTATAAAGTTTGATTAAATTATTGGAAAATAGAGTAAACAGATACTTATATAACACTTGAAATATATGAAAAATACTATTTAGAACGAAAAAGCATCAAGAAAGCAAAAACAAAAAATGTCAATGATGTACTATTAAAGAAACAGACCTTTTCATCTTCTCCAAGACCACATCCGCACTTTGGACAGCATCCTGTGAGAAACTCTGAAATTGGTATTAAGTAATGATTTTCTCAATACTGTACTTGTGATTTTTTAACAATTGGTATACACATAATTGATATTAATTATCCTGTGAAAATATGGAAGATATTCACTAAACCGGATGTTTAAGAGTATGGTTATTACACCGGACATGCGTGATAATTATAGGTAATTTACCTTCATACATCATTACTTCAGACGCTACATGTTGCCTCATCACACACAGGTCATTTGATGATATATCCATCATAGGCTCTTCTTTTAAGTGCTTCTCAGCAAACTGTAAATTTTAAACTGTAAAGTGTATATAGTGATACCACATTCACAAGCCAATATATTTTATTACGTAAATGTTAAAAATCAGATTTTGAAAGAACGTCTGATGAAATATTTCTTTGAGAAATATTTATATTATAATATTTTGTAATATGAAACATTAAATGGTATGCATTAAATGTCTGCTTGTAGAGTGTCAGTGAGACTTCTTCGGACTTGTTCATGTCTGCTTGATAATTCTTTGCATGGTAAGGTGTCGGTGACTGTGGCCATTTATTTGATTACGTTTTAATACCTTTAAACAGAACACTCCACAGTTGAATGAGTCCGTTTGCGTGGCATGAGGATTTGTATGGATTGTCCAGTCGGCAGGGAATGTCTCACCAAACCTCTGGCTGTATTCCAAAACATACTCTCTGAAATAGTTATAACAACACTTTTCAAATACTAAAATTGGGATCCTTCACAGAATAATAGAAGAAAGTGATTTTTATTGAGACTGTTCACAAGAGGTAATGTATGCTGCAAACCTCTTACACCAACAATTGCCGGTCTCAGTGGTAATCTTCTTCGAAACAAAAGAAGTCGACTCCCTTTTATTTAATCAGTTCAAATGTCTGTCAGAATTCAGCGTGGCTCATTGTCATATATAGCACGGTAGACTTGGAATTGTTTGATTGTAAACAATGATATAAAAAACATTTATAGTAAACATCATAGCGATAAAAATGTACATTCATACTTCTATTAGAAATATAAACTTCAAGGAATTACCTTCTCAATCAGTGTATTTGGGGAAAAAATCTATTTGATATCAGATTCAGAAAAAAGATAAAATTTACCTCCATTTCACCAAAACTTTCTGTATCTCATGTGCTTGTTCTTTAGCAGGGTTGTAGAAGTACACTTTCCCTGTCTGAACCTCTACCACCTTGATTGGAGTAAAAAAAAAAGTAATATTTTTAATTTAATGTAAACAAATATATATATGCGATAAGATATATATATATATATGTATATATACATACGGCTAATGCCGCTATTACAGAACTGGCTAAATGGCATTTAACATATACCATGTCAGATTGTTAAATTAAAAAAAATCTTCATCTAATTATCTTTTAGCACTTAATGGGTTGGGAAATGTGCTGGTCTCGTTATATAATATAGAAAAAAGACAGAATGAAAACATCGAGTAAACAAACATGATTTTCACCTACCACAAGAGTCCAATGGCTGGCCCTATGGTACGCACCAATCACTATTTCGGCTTCACTTAACTGAAATGCACCAGTATAAAGTTATTTGAATCTGTTAGCAAGCCAGTGCATAATAATACAAAATTAAACAATAGTGCAATTTGACATAAAATAAGCATAATTATATAGTTTATCTATTTTACTAGTTATTGTTGTACACAAATAATTCGATATTTATGACTTGATTTTCAATAATATTCAATAATACTAGTGATATTCACTATAATTCAGGTTGTATAGCTTTGTACAAACTGTTTTTGTTTTAATCTATACATATGTGTATTGATGAGACTTGATTACTAACTTCGTACAAAAACATTCCGTCATATGTCTGATCACCTGCGAACACAAGGTCAAGTTCACACGCTAATAACGGTCTTGTTTACTGTTGAAAAAAAGATTAAATTGAATATGTCCACCTTTCACACATGTATTCAAGATTCCTATGTTTTACTTACCTTGTGTATTGTTTTCTTTGAAGAATGTACATGGTGGGTGCCATTAATGATGCTGGTCATTTTTGACTGTACAAAGTGGATAACCTTTCTTCCTAAGTCAGTCTGTGATGTCACTAGTAGTGATAAATAACTGTCGATAATCTGCAACAAATAACTATTAATGTAAGTCAGAGCGACCTATTTTAAAAAAGCTGCGATAGCAACATCAAGGCATGTTTTGAAAAAATGCCGAAAAGTGAAGAAAAGTTTCTAGTCTGTTGCTTTTTAAAAAAAAAAAATTTAAAGTCGGGGTGCATTTTAATTTATTAATTAATCCAGATATAGATTGTCATTGAATTTAAATAAATAAATGAGTAGTATGGTAGGCAAACTATGTCTTCTCTACTTTAATAGAGGCAAGTGCGGAATCAATACCTTATCTGTCAGCCATGTTCTGTTCCTAAGTGACCTCACATCAGTATCTGTGACGGTAACTCCATATACTTTGGCAACAGGAATGTCATAATCCTTTTCCAGTGACCACAGTCGATTGACTAGCTCAGATGCTGAAAGTGTTAGTAAAACAAAAAATTAAAAAGATGTAGTTTTTAATTTTAATTAAGAAAACATAAATCGAATAAACAAAATTTAAAATATTAAATTTGTTCAACTACAGCAAACATTTATTAAAGTTACCATCCATTAAGCCTCTCTTGCATCTGACATGTTATGTGTTTATATAATGCATATAACGTAATCAATGCATAATATGGTCCCATTAAAACAAGTATGTCAAGACTTGCAGAAGTATATTAAGTCCATAACCTTACCTACGAAAATGTCAAGGTCAACACCTGACACAGATGATTTTTCACAGCTTGTTTGCTGCTGAGCTTGTGTTACCTTTAGCCCTGAAAATACAGTTATATGAAAATGTATCTCTTCCTACATCAAAGTAAGAAAATATTGAAAATTCCGGCATACATCACAGTTTTCTCAAAATAGCAGTTAATAATGTTCACCCAGTAAATTGTTTCTCATTACAAAAGATGCATTACACGTGGACTGATTGTGTCGTTATATTTTTCAAATATAATTGTGCTGCTGTTTAAGTGTGTATACATACGATTAAAAAGAAGCTAAAGATATTTATAAAAACTAAACACACACATACGACAATGAACAAGATTTCATTATAAATGATCTTGAATTATGTTAAGACACCAACATTATGTGACAGAATAGAAGTACCTTGTTCTCTTGTCTCAGTTATGTAGTAATCATCCGATATAGGAACAATTTTTGCTTTCTTGGCTACCATGAACGGATTTTCTCGTATCTTTCTCTTCAGCTTAAGTCGTGGTTCTTTAACAGAAAACAATATGTATGATATGTACTCTAAAACGGTCTATATACCAATTTACAATTAAGTATGTAATATGGATTCAAAGAAGCATTTGTAGTTGAAAAAATATACTATTTTTCTGTCATTAATCGTTTGTCCAGGCAGACAAGGTGTAACAATATATAGCATAATACTACAACAATGCATATAATACATGCAAACAGTAGCTCATATGGATACACATTTCCTACAATTATTTAATTTTTTGTTTGAATTACCTGTTTTTTTGTCACTAGAATTGGTGCCTTTTATTTCATCGCCTGTAGAATCAGACTGGAGACCTGCATATAACAATATGTTACTTTTGTCAAATAAATGAAGTAGTTTATTGTTAATAAATGACATTTATTGTATAATGTGTACTTTTTAATTTTGTTTCTGACCTAAGAAAAACTTCCTTTAAAGAACGGGGGTGGGGTATTTGGATATGATTTTACATGACATCCTTCTTCATTGACCAATAGTTTGCATTTTTAAAATTATTTTATCCTTGGTAAAGCCAGTATTGTTCCCAACCCAAATAAAGCATTACTTCTGCGATGACCCAGTTACATGTGTGAAACTGTTTAATATGATGCTATTTGCATGCAATATGTATTTATTTCAAAACATTATTATTGTCATGATTATTTTCCAAGATGCTGTAGATGCTAAATATATTGTAATATTTCCAACTTCATTAGCATATCTTTATTTAACGTTATTTACATGGTACCTTACATGTTACGTTTTTTCAAAATGTTTTTACATCCATGAATGAATGCCTCTTGAAGAACTACTTTACTTGCACGTTTGTCATACTATTTATTATCTTGTTTTAGCTGAGTTTGTCAATCTTGTTCAAAATTTCATTTTTGATAGAAAATATAGAATCATAATAATTGATGTGTTTTGATGATTTTACCTTTGCCGAAAGCCGCACAAATTAAGCAAAACTTGGTCATTTATTAAATTTGTTTTTAACCAGTTTATTCATGTGAAACGTTTGCTAAATTCCACAGAAGTTTAACATTTAAAAGCCCCTTTATTTAATTTGTGCGTGACTCGTCAAAGTTAACACATGCATAAAATCCATCAAAAACAAATTTAATCCTATATTAGATATTTAAGCCTTGACTGAGTCTGTTTTGCTAGTTTACCTGTACAAGTGTTGCTGTTCATTTCTCTTGCTATTTTACCAACTCTCCTTCGGAATTTGTTACCAGGTCTTTTCTTATATTTCTTTCTGGTTGGAAGTTTTCTCAGTGCTGGACCACTTTCTATTACTAATCCGGCTTCTCTGATCAGACCTGTTGATAAAATATCCCTGACCTTGGCGACCTCCTGTCTAGCTTTCAAAAGTATGTCTTCTCTTGAACAGATGTAGGCCAGGTTTTGTAATGTCCGCAAATCTGCCACTAGTTCACGTTGGTAAAATGCCAAATCAGATGGCGAAATGTTGGGCTTTTCATGACATCTCTTTTCTACTTTTTCAGTTTCATCTTCATCTGCTTTCTTATTTTCGGAACTAATAATATCTGCTATAGGAGACTGGGCATTTTGTGACAGGATGCTGTCATCTAACACCAAATAAGGACTGTCTTTGTAAAGTGGTGACAAATCATCCCATGTTTTTCCTGCATATTTAAATACAGCAAAAAAGTGTTTGCATGGCAAGTAGTTTTTGTGAAAGTCGTCACAGTTACAAAATGGAAACTGTCCTTCTGATCCGAGCTGAACATTATATGTAACATTTACACTTCTTACTTGGTAGGTATCTTCCTCCATTTCATGTACATTAGTTTCTGTATACTGTTCACTGGATACTATTCGCTTCATGCAGTGTTCAACAACTTTTCTTGGCCTGTTGTTTAAAAACTTTGGAACTGAGCTATCATAAGCTTTGTAGTTGCAGCTGGACCTAAAATTGCAAATAGGATTAAGCTTAATATCTTTACACAATCATATTGATGTTGCATTGTTTGGAAGTTTATGTTAAAAACAAAGTGATTTTCGTTTTCAAACTTGACCAAGCCTTCATTTAATAAAAATAAACAGTAAATTTGTTTTCAAACCCTATGGAATATCAACTAGAGTTGTGTTTTCTGGACCGCGTACAATGTTAGACATATGAATAGTGGCATTAAGTGTAGATAATGTATACAAAGTAAGGATCAAACTATGACATTGACTGTGACCTTTACCCGTGCACATTGTTATTAATGTGGCTATAGTTATAATGTGTGTTATTATATCCAATACGTTATGAAGGAAATGAATTTGTATAAGAGCAAGTTAAGGTTTTATAATCAACGTTTTACTTTTAAATCCAGAGTATGGCCTTGTCTGAGACCTTGACCTGTATATATTGGCGACGACCACATATCTAAGATAAAATAATCTCTATGTATTGCTTTGTTCTTCAAGTGCCCCATTAAGTGTCAATGCACGATTCTTAAAATGAGTATGAGTAAACGTCGCTAGAGGGCGTGAGAGGTAGCTAGCATATTTCACTACCGCTCATGAACAGTCTCAATCAAACCGAGACTGCAATATTTCTTATGTGTCGTGCTCGGCCGTTTCCAAAGGTCCATTATTGTACTCTTTTTCATGATCTTGGTCAGTGCAAATACAAACAACTATACAACTATTATTATATATACCTATAGTTCAGCATCGTGTAAGCCTGGTTAAGATCAGGAAGGAAGTCTTTCATGATCAACTCCAACATGTTGCTCAATGACCCAGTACCAGACAATTTCAAGTAGAAATGTTTCAGTGATTTATTCAGGCTTTCCACACCATTATTTGTTGTAACAACTGTGTGAAAACCAAGGTCCATGAAGGCTTGGCACCAACGCTAAAAAACAAACACTATTATTATTGTAACATTACACGTTTTGTTCTTGGGTAAATAAAACAAAAAAATCAAGTTCTCTTCGCGTACTTAAAGTTATAAATGTAAGTGACTATAATATACTTTTTTTTTATTTACATAACTTGGACAGTTAATCACTAAGATCTAACTATCAATCAGATGTATATGATTTTCATCTTTGTTGCAAATGTGGACTGTTTATAACAATTGTAGGCATCAATACCACTCGTTCGAGGTGATATACTTTCTTGTCTTCTTTGCTGCAAATTTTTAGCGGAATAATGAGTTTAAAGGGACACACGGCAATCTTGATTTTTTTAAAAACTCGCGGTGTCCTGTTACTTTTTCTACATAAATTGCATTTGTTCAATCAATAATATTTATTATAAAAATAGTATAAAGCAAAACATTATTGCATATTTTTAACTGTTGATTAAATTTCACCAATAATATATTCAAACCTATGGTAGAATAACGAAGAAAAGTTGAGACCTTAAAACTGTATTAAGAGAGCGCTCAGAGTGCTTATAAGCAAGCAGATTTAAAGGAAAAATGATACTGGATTCATAAATCGTGAGACTAATTTTAATGCTTGCTAAAAACTTCAAGATTGCCATTTGTCCTTTTAAAAATCGCTTAACATAGAATTAAACTATGTATTGTGTTACTGTGAGGTAAAACATGGGGGTAAAACATATGTGCACACTATACTATACATATATGGGTTAAATCTGTTATAACATCTTGGTAGAGCGGCAATTTGGTTTAATACTTTATGCTTAAAACACAATACAATGTTGTTAATGGCTGTAGTATGCAAATAAACCAAATATAGTTGAAAACAATCGATCGGTAGTCAAGAGCAGTTGTGATCAGAATTAATTATTTTGTTTTAATCTGTAAATTGTAAACAGTGTAATAAAATACAAGTAGATACACAACAGGAAATGTAGTAGTCACATAAAGCAGCAAACCAAAAAAAAACGTGTTCAAAACAAACAACAAGTACATGGATAAGTTCAACAAAGATAGTATCTTGATTGGAGAATAAAAGGCAGAAATGAGCAGGATGAAAGGGGCTTTAAATAATTAACATCGGATGTATACAAAGTGCACGTATATATTTCACTAAATATTTCATAAGGAGTCAAACAATGTTAGAATTTGTTACACGAGACAACCAGACAACCGGTATTAAGAGACCACTTTTGGTGTTTCCCTCTGAGCGCTCTCTTAAACCATGTTTGACTGTATATACATAGATTAAATGTACATGTGCTTGCCAACACCTTACATGTGATATGATAATATATAGAAACAATATTCAGAGTACTAATAGTTACAGCAGTGTTTGTAGGAAGAGGTGAGTTTTAGTACACAAGAAAACTTAGAAACTAAGGAGCATAGGGAAACCAAAGCTAATGCTAAAAGCCTACACCAGAGGAACAATATTCTCTTACCATGCATCTGGTTAACCCTGTTCATAAATAGTGGTTATTTAATTAATATGTGTTTTATTATTTTCTTATCTATCCTTTGTTATTTTTTATAAACATAAATATTCTGAAATGCAGTCGAATAGAAAAAAGAAATAAATAGAAAAAATGTATTTAAATAGAACAAAATAAGCAGATATTTAATAGTATTATGCCAAAGTGTGATCAATACTCCTTTGTCATTAATAGAAACAGTGTATGCTTTAATATCAATAGGGCAGGAGAGATAATATATTCTATCATACATAATATAGTTCACTCTTAAAACACTGTTGCACTTAAATAATTAGATATAATCATTATTGATATTTGAATTTTACATAACATTTATAGTACATCAAAATTATAAAAGATAAAATTAGTCCAATGTTCCTGAACCACAAAGATGTGTACAGAAGGGCTGGACATTTTAAACTTTATTGTTTTTTGATCAACACAATCAAGCTTAGGTCCTCACATGTAAATGAATTTAATGTGGTTATTTACGTATTAAATACCTCTTAAAAGTATTGTATCATCTCCTTAAACGATTGCATTTACCTAAGTGTGTTGTATTAAAACTAACTTACATGTCTTATATTGAGCCACTTGTTCTTCAAATATCCTTGCACCGCAGTGTTGTCTTTGTACCATTCACTGGATTCAACAGACCCCATTGCTGCTGTGAAATTCTCTTCTGTATTAGCGTAGGCCATACATCTCATCTTTGTGAGGAAATCTTCTCTGTCCGCACTTTTGATTTTATTTCCTGTTTAATATAGGATTTAATTGAATTTCTACTGATGAAAGATTATAATTTCAAACAGTCATGCTTTGAACACATACTATTTTTTTTTAAATGAGGGCTGGCGTGGTGCAGTCGGTAGCGCGGCGGATTTGTAACCGGAGGCCCCTTGTTCAATCCTCCGTGGTGCCACTGAGTTCCGTCGGTGTGTTCTTGGGCAAGACACTTTTACTTAGCCTCGTCCGTCGGATGGGGACGTAAACCGGGCGGTCCCGTGTATCGGTCTATCCTCCGAGCACGTTAATGTTTTGAACATATTTTATATATATATATATATATATGTAGGGGGGAATATTTGTGAACTACCAAGGACAGACAACCTTCGGACGAACTACGGCAGGGCGCCTAGCTATGACGAGATACACAGAAATCAAGCGTATGAATTCACTCCTTAAAAAAGGTAGCTGCAACACACGTTGATGAACTGTATCTTTACATCATAACACACTCGTCTGGAGGCACAATTAATATATAGACGCATACATACATACAATTATAGCTCATATGAGTTTGCCACATTTAAGCGTTCAACCACACAGCTATATTGAGACAGTGACAATGAAAGGTGCCGGATCTTGGGGATACTGTGAATTCAGTAAATATAATAAAGGGAGAGAATTTGAACTCCGTACGGCAACTTTCGAAATTGGGATCTCGTAAGAGATTCACGTTCACAAGGCAGAATTATATATAGGGGGAAATATTTGTGAACTATATATATGTATATATATCCTATAAAACTAGAAAATAAACTTAAATCTTACCATCTCTGGACCACCTTTCCCAAGCCTGTTCCCTATGAAAGGCACAGATGAATACTTTGCAGTCTGGAAAAGTCGCCTCGACTGCATTGATTTCGGCCTCGCTGTAGTCTACCATAAAGTATGGTGGGTTCCAGTTAGGGTTCCATTCTTGAAGAACTGCAACAGCTTCTTGTATTGAACCAGTTTGTTCATCTTCAACAACAAACTCTGCCACTGGAATGTAATCGACGTTAGTTCGCACGACTAGAAAAAAGAGTGGCAAAGAATACTTGGTGGTCTTGTATGTGGCGTCAAGCAAACATAAAGTATTGCCATACCTTTTCAGAAGGTCTGCTTGCCACTTCTCCTGATGAATGTAGATAAATTTGTTATTTTCCTCTGTGTCGTTGGAAGCAGCTGTTGCAGGGCGAAAGTAAAATTTTCGATTGCTATCTTCTTCCATCCACAAATCGATTTTTTTTTTTAGGTTGTGTTGGTCCAGGTCAGCTAATCGTCCAGCGACAATGGCATTATGAATGTGGTTTTTTATATCCCGAGATGTTGGATAATAGGACCTGTCTAGAGGTGACGGCTTGATCAAATCTTTTGATGTTTCACTTTCAACAAATAATTTCAATGTTTTTTTGACAATTGGAACTGATGTTATGCCTGAAGTTACTAGATCGTGTATTTTGTCTTTTACTTGTTGGTGTACTCGCTTAGCCATCCCAGATTCTATTGTGATCGAATGATTTGTATGCTCTTCTTCCAAGGGTAAGGTGATGTATATTCTTTTTTCTGGAATGTAATTGTCTTCAGACTGCATTGCTCTTTTAACTTCTGTCAACGTTTTTGCACGACTTCTTGCAGTGGATGGTGTCGCATCGTTTCTAAACCGTTTATCATTATGGACAGAAACATGTCTAATTAAAATCCTTGCTGAGCATCCCACCTTTCTACTGGGCTGTAAATGAAAACGCCCATGCTTGCTGTACTGGTGCATGTCAACAACCTGAAGAATGAAAATAAATCAAAACATAGATATTAAAAATAAAATACAAACAGATCATCTTTTCTTTATAAATCTTTCGGATGGCTCGATGAGAAATAATTGTATTTACTTATTCACAAACAGTTTCGCATTTACCCCTCGACTGAGGTATTTCTAAGTAATAGGTATAAAAAAAATACCAATTATTCAAATAATTTTAAGAGTTTCGGGTAGAGCAGTCACTTGCTTCTCATAAATGCAGTCTGGATTCGATTGCCTCTTTCGACTTTTTAAGGGGTAAGGAAGGAGGTTGCCAATCGGACATGTGGAGTTTCACCACTAAGTTTTCGGTTTTCATCCTTCGCTGTCACCCAAACCATGAAGACTTATTTGTATAAGCGGTTTAGCTTGTTTTGTATGAGTTGGTTTACATTATGATGACAATGTAATGCCACTTTTTTCTTTCATAATACCTACCTTCCGTTTATGCTTCTTTGATTTCTTGTGAGGCTTGCCATATGTGCACATTTTAAGTATGTTCCTATCAACACTGAAGGGAACACCAACAAGTGGAATGTCCTTGTGCCGCCAAAGTAATCTTCCATTTCCACCTGAAGCATTCAAATGTCTTTTCCTGTCATCATGCCTAGACAATAAAATAGATATATTATAAAAAAATCCTTTTGTAGGCAACATCTAATATATATCTATATATATATATTACAATGGTTGGTCTATATACATACGCTGAGTGTCATGTTTTTAAGTGGTAGGTCTATATACATATGATAGGTAAAATGTTTTGAAGTGGTTGGTCTATATAATTCTGGTAGGTGACCTGTTTTGAAGTGCCTGGTCTATATACAAATGATGGGTGACATGTTTTGAAGTGGCTGGTCTATATACATATGATGGGTGACATGTTTTGAAGTGGCTGGTCTATATACAAATGATGTGTGACATGTTTTGAGGTGGCTGGTCTATATACATATGATGGGTGACCTGTTTTGAAGTGGCTGGTCTATATACAAATGATGGGTGACATGTTTTGAAGTGGCTGGCCTATATACATATGATGGGTGACCTGTTTTGAAGTGGCTGGTCTATATACAAATGATGGATGACATGTTTTGAGGTGGCTGGTCTATATACTTATGATGGGTGACATGTTTTGAAGTGGCTGGTCTATATACAAATGATGGGTGACATGTTTTAAAGTGGCTGGTCAATATACATATGGTGGGTGACATGTTTTGAAGTGGCTGGCCTATATACTTACGGAAGGTGACCTGTTTTGAAGTGGCTGGTCTATATACAAATGATGGGTGACATGTTTTGAGGTGGCTGGTCTATATACATACGATGGGGGACATGTTATGAAGTGGCTGGTCTATATACGTATGGTGGGTGACATGTTTTGAAGTGGCTGGCCTATATACTTACGGAAGGTGACCTGTTTTGAAGTGGCTGGTCTATATACAAATGATGGGTGACATGTTTTGAAGTGGCTGGTCTATATACATATGATGGGTGACCTGTTTTGAAGTGGCTGGTCTATATACAAATGATAGGTGACATGTTTTGAGGTGGCTGGTCTATATACATACGATGGGGTACATGTTATGAAGTGGCTGGTCTATATACATATGGTGGGTGACATGTTTTGAGGTGGCTGGTCTATATACTTATGATGGGTGACATGTTTTGAAGTGGCTGGTCTATATACATATGATGGGTGACATGTTTTGAATTGGCTGGTCTATATACATATGATGGGGGACATGTTTTGAAGTGGCTGGTCTATATACATATGATGGGTGATATGTTTTGAGGTGGCTGGTGTATATACATATGATGGGTGACATGTTTTGAAGTGGCTGGTCTATATACAAATGATGGGTGACATGTTTTGAGGTGGCTGGTCTATATACATACGATGGGGGACATGTTATGAAGTGGCTGGTCTATATACATATGTTGGGTTACATGTTTTGAAGTGGCTGGCCTATATACTTACGGAAGGTGACCTGTTTTGAAGTGGCTGGTCTATATACAAATGATGGGTGACATGTTTTGAAGTGGCTGGTCTATATACATATGATGGGACATGTTTTGAAGTGGCTGGTCTATATACACATGATGGGTGACATGTTTTGAGGTGGCTGGTCTATATACATATGATGGGGGACATGTTTTGAAGTGGCTGGTCTATATACATATGATGGGGGACATGTTTTGAAGTGGCTGGTCTATATACAAATGATGGGTGACATGTTTTGAAGTGGCTGGTCTATATACAAATGATGGGTGACATGTTTTGAGGTGGCTGGTCTATATACAAATGATGGGTGACATGTTTTGAGGTGGCTGGTCTATATACAAATGATGGGTGACATGTTTTGAGGTGGCTGGTCTATATACATATGATGGGTGACATGTTTTGAAGTGGCTGGTCTATATACAAATGATGGGTGACATGTTTTGAAGTGGCTGGTCTGTATACATATGGTGGGTGACATGTTTTGAAGTGGCTGGCCTATATACTTACGGAAGGTGACCTGTTTTGAAGTGTCTGGTCTATATACAAATTATGGGTGACCTGTTTTGAGGTGGCTGGTCTATATACAAATGATGGGTGACATGTTTTGAGGTGGCTGGTCTATATACATATGATGGGTGACCTGTTTTGAAGTGCCTGGTCTATATACAAATGATGGGTGACATGTTTTGAGGTGGCTGGTCTATATACATATGGTGGGTGACATGTTTTAAAGTGGCTGGTCTATATACATATGATGGGACATGTTTTGAAGTGGCTGGTCTATATACACATGATGGGTGACATGTTTTGAGGTGGCTGGTCTATATACATATGATGGGGGACATGTTTTGAAGTGGCTGGTCTATATACATATGATGGGTGACATGTTTTGAGGTGGCTGGTCTATATACTTATGATGGGTGACATGTTTTGAAGTGGCTGGTCTATATACAAATGATGGGTGACATGTTTTAAAGTGGCTGGTCAATATACATATGGTGGGTGACATGTTTTGAAGTGGCTGGCCTATATACTTACGGAAGGTGACCTGTTTTGAATTGGCTGGTCTATATACAAATGATGGATGACATGTTTTGAGGTGGCTGGTCTATATACATACGATGGGGGACATGTTTTGAAGTGGCTGGTCTATATACATATGATGGGTGACATGTTTTGAGGTGGCTGGTCTATATACATATGATGGGTGACATGTTTTGAAGTGGCTGGTCTATATACATATGATGGGTGACATGTTTTGAAGTGGCTGGTCTATATACAAATGATAGGTGACATGTTTTGAGGTGGCTGGTCTATATACATACGATGGGGTACATGTTATGAAGTGGCTGGTCTATATACATATGGTGGGTGACATGTTTTGAGGTGGCTGGTCTATATACTTATGATGGGTGACATGTTTTGAAGTGGCTGGTCTATATACATATGATGGGTGACATGTTTTGAATTGGCTGGTCTATATACATATGATGGGGGACATGTTTTGAAGTGGCTGGTCTATATACATATGATGGGTGACATGTTTTGAGGTGGCTGGTGTATATACATATGATGGGTGACATGTTTTGAAGTGGCTGGTCTATATACAAATGATGGGTGACATGTTTTGAGGTGGCTGGTCTATATACATACGATGGGGGACATGTTATGAAGTGGCTGGTCTATATACATATGTTGGGTTACATGTTTTGAAGTGGCTGGCCTATATACTTACGGAAGGTGACCTGTTTTGAAGTGGCTGGTCTATATACAAATGATGGGTGACATGTTTTGAAGTGGCTGGTCTATATACATATGATGGGACATGTTTTGAAGTGGCTGGTCTATATACACATGATGGGTGACATGTTTTGAGGTGGCTGGTCTATATACATATGATGGGGGACATGTTTTGAAGTGGCTGGTCTATATACATATGATGGGGGACATGTTTTGAAGTGGCTGGTCTATATACAAATGATGGGTGACATGTTTTGAAGTGGCTGGTCTATATACAAATGATGGGTGACATGTTTTGAGGTGGCTGGTCTATATACAAATGATGGGTGACATGTTTTGAGGTGGCTGGTCTATATACAAATGATGGGTGACATGTTTTGAGGTGGCTGGTCTATATACATATGATGGGTGACATGTTTTGAAGTGGCTGGTCTATATACAAATGATGGGTGACATGTTTTGAAGTGGCTGGTCTGTATACATATGGTGGGTGACATGTTTTGAAGTGGCTGGCCTATATACTTACGGAAGGTGACCTGTTTTGAAGTGTCTGGTCTATATACAAATTATGGGTGACCTGTTTTGAGGTGGCTGGTCTATATACAAATGATGGGTGACATGTTTTGAGGTGGCTGGTCTATATACATATGATGGGTGACCTGTTTTGAAGTGCCTGGTCTATATACAAATGATGGGTGACATGTTTTGAGGTGGCTGGTCTATATACATATGGTGGGTGACATGTTTTAAAGTGGCTGGTCTATATACATATGATGGGACATGTTTTGAAGTGGCTGGTCTATATACACATGATGGGTGACATGTTTTGAGGTGGCTGGTCTATATACATATGATGGGGGACATGTTTTGAAGTGGCTGGTCTATATACATATGATGGGTGACATGTTTTGAGGTGGCTGGTCTATATACTTATGATGGGTGACATGTTTTGAAGTGGCTGGTCTATATACAAATGATGGGTGACATGTTTTAAAGTGGCTGGTCAATATACATATGGTGGGTGACATGTTTTGAAGTGGCTGGCCTATATACTTACGGAAGGTGACCTGTTTTGAATTGGCTGGTCTATATACAAATGATGGGTGACATGTTTTGAGGTGGCTGGTCTATATACATACGATGGGGGACATGTTTTGAAGTGGCTGGTCTATATACATATGATGGGTGACATGTTTTGAGGTGGCTGGTCTATATACATATGATGGGTGACATGTTTTGAAGTGGCTGGTCTATATACATATGATGGGTGACATGTTTTGAAGTGGCTGGTCTATATACAAATGATGGGTGACATGTTTTGAGGTGGCTGGTCTATATACATATGATGGGTGACATGTTTTGAAGTGGCTGGTCTATATACAAATGATGGGTGACATGTTTTGAGGTGGCTGGTCTATATACATATGATGGGTGACATGTTTTGAAGTGGCTGGTCTATATACAAATGATGGGTAACATGTTTTGAGGTGGCTGGTCTATATACATACGATGGGGGACATGTTTTGAAGTGGCTGGTCTATATACATATGATGGGTGACATGTTTTGAGGTGGCTGGTCTATATACATATGATGGGTGACATGTTTTGAAGTGGCTGGTCTATATACATGTGATGGGTGACATGTTTTGAAGTGGCTGGTCTATATACAAATGATGGGTGACATGTTTTGAAGTGGCTGGTCTGTATACATATGGTGGGTGACATGTTTTGAAGTGGCTGGCCTATATACTTACGGAAGGTGACCTGTTTTGAAGTGTCTGGTCTATATACAAATGATGGGTGACCTGTTTTGAGGTGGCTGGTCTATATACAAATGATGGGTGACATGTTTTGAGGTGGCTGGTCTATATACATATGATGGGTGACCTGTTTTGAAGTGCCTGGTCTATATACAAATGATGGGTGACATGTTTTGAGGTGGCTGGTCTATATACATATGATGGGTGACATGTTTTGAAGTGGCTGGTCTATATACAAATGATGGGTGACATGTTTTGAGGTGGCTGGTCTATATACATATGATGGGTGACATGTTTTGAAGTGGCTGGTCTATATACAAATGATGGGTGACATGTTTTGAAGTGGCTGGTCTGTATACATATGGTGGGTGACATGTTTTGAAGTGGCTGGCCTATATACTTACGGAAGGTGACCTGTTTTGAAGTGTCTGGTCTATATACAAATGATGGGTGACCTGTTTTGAGGTGGCTGGTCTATATACAAATGATGGGTGACATGTTTTGAGTGGCTGGTCTATATACATATGATGGGTGACCTGTTTTGAAGTGCCTGGTCTATATACAAATGATGGGTGACATGTTTTGAGGTGGCTGGTCTATATACATATGATGGGTGACATGTTTTGAAGTGGCTGGTCTATATACAAATGATGGGTGACATGTTTTGAGGTGGCTGGTCTATATACATATGATGGGTGACATGTTTTGAAGTGGCTGGTCTATATACAAATGATGGGTGACATGTTTTGAGGTGGCTGGTCTATATACAAATGATGGGTGACATGTTTTGAGGTGGCTGGTCTATATACATATGATGGGTGACATGTTTTGAAGTGGCTGGTCTATATACAAATGATGGGTGACATGTTTTGAAGTGGCTGGTCTGTATACATATGGTGGGTGACATGTTTTAAAGTGGCTGGCCTATATACTTACGTAAGGTGACCTTTTTTGAAGTGGCTGGTGTATATACAAATGATGTGTGACATGTTTTGAGGTGGCTGGTCTATATACAAATGATGGGTGACATGTTTTGAGGTGGCTGGTCTATATACATATGATGGGTGACATGTTTTGAAGTGGCTGGTCTATATACAAATGATGGGTGACATGTTTTGAGGTGGCTGGTCTATATACATATGATGGGGGACATGTTTTGAAGTGGCTGGCCTATATACTTACGGAAGGTGACCTGTTTTGAAGTGTCTGGTCTATATACAAATGATGGGTGACCTGTTTTGAGGTGGCTGGTCTATATACAAATGATGGGTGACATGTTTTGAGGTGGCTGGTCTATATACATATGATGGGTGACCTGTTTTGAAGTGCCTGGTCTATATACAAATGATGGGTGACATGTTTTGAGGTGGCTGGTCTATATACATATGATGGGTGACATGTTTTGAAGTGGCTGGTCTATATACAAATGATGGGTGACATGTTTTGAGGTGGCTGGTCTATATACATATGATGGGTGACATGTTTTGAAGTGGCTGGTCTATATACAAATGATGGGTGACATGTTTTGAAGTGGCTGGTCTGTATACATATGGTGGGTGACATGTTTTGAAGTGGCTGGCCTATATACTTACGGAAGGTGACCTGTTTTGAAGTGTCTGGTCTATATACAAATGATGGGTGACCTGTTTTGAGGTGGCTGGTCTATATACAAATGATGGGTGACATGTTTTGAGTGGCTGGTCTATATACATATGATGGGTGACCTGTTTTGAAGTGCCTGGTCTATATACAAATGATGGGTGACATGTTTTGAAGTGGCTGGTCTGTATACATATGGTGGGTGACATGTTTTGAAGTGGCTGGCCTATATACTTACGGAAGGTGACCTGTTTTGAAGTGTCTGGTCTATATACAAATGATGGGTGACCTGTTTTGAGGTGGCTGGTCTATATACAAATGATGGGTGACATGTTTTGAGTGGCTGGTCTATATACATATGATGGGTGACCTGTTTTGAAGTGCCTGGTCTATATACAAATGATGGGTGACATGTTTTGAGGTGGCTGGTCTATATACATATGATGGGTGACATGTTTTGAAGTGGCTGGTCTATATACAAATGATGGGTGACATGTTTTGAGGTGGCTGGTCTATATACATATGATGGGTGACATGTTTTGAAGTGGCTGGTCTATATACAAATGATGGGTGACATGTTTTGAGGTGGCTGGTCTATATACAAATGATGGGTGACATGTTTTGAGGTGGCTGGTCTATATACATATGATGGGTGACATGTTTTGAAGTGGCTGGTCTATATACAAATGATGGGTGACATGTTTTGAAGTGGCTGGTCTGTATACATATGGTGGGTGACATGTTTTAAAGTGGCTGGCCTATATACTTACGTAAGGTGACCTTTTTTGAAGTGGCTGGTGTATATACAAATGATGTGTGACATGTTTTGAGGTGGCTGGTCTATATACAAATGATGGGTGACATGTTTTGAGGTGGCTGGTCTATATACATATGATGGGTGACATGTTTTGAAGTGGCTGGTCTATATACAAATGATGGGTGACATGTTTTGAGGTGGCTGGTCTATATACATATGATGGGGGACATGTTTTGAAGTGGCTGGTCTATATACATATGATGGGGGACATGTTTTGAAGTCGCTGGTCTATATACAAATGATAAGTGACATGTTTTGAAGTGGCTGGTCTATATACATACGGTGGGTGACATGTTTTGAAGTGGCTGGCCTATATACTTACGGAAGGTGACCTGTTTTGAAGTGGCTGGTCTATATACAAATGATGGGTGACATGTTTTGAGGTGGCTGGTCTATATACTTATGATTGGTGACATGTTTTGAAGTGGCTGGTCTATATACAAATGATGGGTGACATGTTTTGAGGTGGCTGGTCTATATACATATGATGGGTGACATGTTTTGAAGTGGCTGGTCTATATACAAATGATGGGTGACATGTTTTGAGGTGGCTGGTCTATATACATATGATGGGGGACATGTTTTGAAGTGGCTGGTCTATATACATATGATGGGGGACATGTTTTGAAGTCGCTGGTCTATATACAAATGATGGGTGACATGTTTTGAAGTGGCTGGTCTATATACATACGGTGGGTGACATGTTTTGAAGTGGCTGGCCTATATACATATGATGGGTGACCTGTTTTGAAGTGCCTGGTCTATATACAAATGATGGGTGACATGTTTTGAGGTGGCTGGTCTATATACTTATGATGGGTGACATGTTTTGAAGTGGCTGGTCTATATACATATGGTGGGTGACATGTTTTGAAGTGGCTGGCCTATATACTTACGGAAGGTGACCTGTTTTGAAGTGGCTGGTCTATATACAAATGATGGGTGACATGTTTTGAGGTGGCTGGTCTATATACTTATGATGGGTGACATGTTTTGAAGTGGCTGGTCTATATACAAATGATGGGTGACATGTTTTGAGGTGGCTGGTCTATATACATACGATGGGGGACATGTTTTGAAGTGGCTGGTCTATATACATATGATGGGTGACATGTTTTGAAGTGGCTGGTCTATATACAAATGATGGGTGACATGTTTTGAGGTGGCTGGTCTATATACAAATGATGGGTGACATGTTTTGAGGTGGCTGGTCTATATACATATGATGGGTGACATGTTTTGAGGTGGCTGGTCTATATACATATGATGGGGGACATGTTTTGAAGTGGCTGGTCTATATACATATGATGGGACATGTTTTGAAGTGGCTGGTCTATATACACATGATGGGTGACATGTTTTGAGGTGGCTGGTCTATATACATATGATGGGGGACATGTTTTGAAGTGGCTGGTCTATATACATATGATGGGGGACATGTTTTGAAGTGGCTGGTCTATATACAAATGATGGGTGACATGTTTTGAAGTGGCTGGTCTATATACATACGGTGGGTGACATGTTTTGAAGTGGCTGGCCTATATACTTACGGAAGGTGACCTGTTTTGAAGTGGCTGGTCTATATACAAATGATGGGTGACATGTTTTGAGGTGGCTGGTCTATATACTTATGATGGGTGACATGTTTTGAAGTGGCTGGTCTATATACATATGGTGGGTGACATGTTTTGAAGTGGCTGGCCTATATACTTACGGAAGGTGACCTGTTTTGAAGTGGCTGGTCTATATACAAATGATGGGTGACATGTTTTGAGGTGGCTGGTCTATATACTTATGATGGGTGACATGTTTTGAAGTGGCTGGTCTATATACAAATGATGGGTGACATGTTTTGAGGTGGCTGGTCTGTATACATACGATGGGGGACATGTTTTGAAGTGGCTGGTCTATATACATATGATGGGTGACATGTTTTGAAGTGGCTGGTCTATATACAAATGATGGGTGACATGTTTTGAGGTGGCTGGTCTATATACAAATGATGGGTGACATGTTTTGAGGTGGCTGGTCTATATACATATGATGGGTGACATGTTTTGAGGTGGCTGGTCTATATACATATGATGGGGGACATGTTTTGAAGTGGCTGGTCTATATACATATGATGGGGGACATGTTTTGAAGTGGCTGGTCTGTATACATATGGTGGGTGACATGTTTTGAAGTGGCTGGCCTATATACTTACGGAAGGTGACCTGTTTTGAAGTGGCTGGTCTATATACAAATGATGGGTGACATGTTTTGAGGTGGCTGGTTTATATACTTATGATGGGTGACATGTTTTGAAGTGGCTGGTCTATATACAAATGATGGGTGACATGTTTTGAGGTGGCTGGTCTATATACATATGATGGGTGACATGTTTTGAGGTTGCTGGTCTATATACAAATGATGGGTGACATGTTTTGAGGTGGCTGGTCTATATACATGTGATGGGTGACATGTTTTGAAGTGGCTGGTCTATATACATATGATGGGTGACATGTTTTGAAGTGCTTGGTCTATATAATTCCACTTACCAGAAAACGAATTCGCACAATTGATGTCTGGCGTGACATTCAATTACTTTCTCTAACGTCTGTTCGCTGCTCACCCACCCTCGAACGCAATTGGAGGCAATCGAGTGGATTGTAAATCCCTCGACTGAGCTGTATGTTTCTTCAACAGACATTACAGTCGATTTCTATTTGAACAATGTTCATATGTCTATCATTTAAACTATCTGAAGTTAGTTACCAATCTAGTTAAACGTCAGGTTATGTTAACATTTTAACGAATTTATCATTTTACCGCTAGTTTTCATGTTGTTTACTGTTGAAGAGTTGGAGATCAAGGGAGTTAACTCGGTGTACGCAAGAAGATGACGTCATGTAATCGAAGTGGTAGGTATTTAGTGAATCCCTTTTTCTAAGTTCGACAAAGCAATCCCGGAAGTTATTCTCGATAGCTTCCGCAACGTCTACCACGTATAATCGTTGGCGGAAATTGTTCACCGTTGTATTTTATTGTTGCAGCTTGTGAACCACGACAGGTTATTTCCGAGTGGCAGCTTGAACGACAAGTGTATTCTTCGAGTAAATAGTGTCACTTCTTCAATTGAAACAAATGCATATTAATCTGCCGTGTCAAATGAGTCATTAAGAATTCTGATCAACACAAATTGAATTTTAATAAGCTTCTTGCTCAGCTAGGCTAATTTGGAATTAATAATGTCGACACCATGGGCTTCAGTTTTCCATAAAACTCGATTGATTATTCATTTGCGTTCTTATCGCCGTCCCAGCAGGTGAAAACATAAGATATGACGATATTAAATATTCCAGATCGATGGGCCTCTATCTACAACATTAGTACGTTCTTTGCATCGTGTAAGAATCGCGCTGAAGTTTGATTAAACACCAGAAACTAATTCTAAAACTAATAGGATTCGTCGCAGTTTTGCATCTTACTCCATTATCTCTTAATTACATTTAAATCTAATTAAAATTATAGACGGAAGTCGTACAGTGTAGCGCATTGTAAATAGAAAGATGTTTTCTGATATAACTGATTGTGAAGGCATATCCCAAGATCAGACCATCGTTACTTCTGACTCAAAATAACTCAGAATGACATGCTTTAATAGAATCTGTCTTCGACATTGGCTTAAGCAAAAAGCAAATCCAAACCATTTAACCATTTAATTGGAAAAACTAAACAGGGTTGGATTTTTTTTCCGAACTCTAATGAGAACATCTTATCGTTTCTCACTGAGGAATCTGGTGGCGGGTCATGTCATGTTATACTCACACACGCATACACACGCACGTGTACGTACACGTATGCACGTGTACATATACTAAAAATGCATCAATGTGAATAGACGTCATATTAATTTAGCCAATCCCGTCATTTTTCGGATTAAGCTTATCAAATAAAATAACATTAAATACTATTAAAAGGACATATGGAAGTCTTGAAGTGTTCATCAAACATTGAAATTAGCCTCTAGAGATATTTATTCCGTATCATTTTGACTTTAAACCTGCTTGCATATGATTATATAACAGTTTGCATTTTCATGTTTTCTTCTTATTCTATCGTAGGTTTAAATATAGTATTGGTGCAATATAACCAACAGTTAATAATATGCAAACACAATTTGCTTTTTATTATATACTTTCCGATGTAGCACCGCTAAATGTAAAAATTTCGCTAAATGTAAAAACTTCCGCTAAATGTTAAAAATCTTCCGCTAAATGTAAAAAAACTTCCTCTAAATGTAAAAACTTCCGCTAAATGTAAAAAATGACTAAAAGCTAAATGTTATAATTTTTAACATATAGCGTTTAGTGGAATCCGTTAAATGTTAAAAGTCACTAAATATGTGAAGTATGTAAGGGTATGAACAATGCTGTTTTAATCGACTCGATGACGTTTAGAGCGCCGCCAAGGCAATATGGATAACATGCCACAAGGTCAAATAGAATCTTGGGAAAACTCAACATTTCACTCAAACGATTTGTTATCATGTCTGTTATTATTTTTCAGTAGATATGAATATCTTGAAAAACGGAAGAAACGTCTAGGGGTTTGCACCATCTGCAACACAATTGCATTTTCAGACACTCGTTATGTTTAAAAAGAGTATGAAAGGAGAAATTTGGAAATTGCCAAACAGGATAAATACAAATAATATTGCTATCTCGGTTTCACTATGAACGGTAGTGCAACGTGTTGCTACCGTTCACGCCCTCTAGGACATACAACAACAATAGGTATCATGTATCCAGTAGATGGGTCCCGTCGTACATCTCTCTCTCTCTCTCTCTCTCTCTCTCTCTCTCTCTCTCTCTCTCTCACGAGTAGCAATCTAATTCGTAATCAATCTGTTACAATTTATTTCTTATAATCTCTCTCTCTCTCTCTCTCATAATATATTCATAACTTTCACATGACATCACCAAAATAATTTGACCAATGAGTGATCAATAAAATAAAAGACCTCCACATTCCGGTAGGGGGTTAACTCGGTGTTTATCCTTGGTGCTTAACTGACTTTAGCCCTAGTTTGTAGTGATAATTAATTAAAAGCTTTGTTTTTTGTGTACTTCTGCGTATCTTCTTTTGGTGTTGTCTGATTTTAAAACACCAATATGGATACATTTAATTTAAATCATGGTCTAATATTTTCATTTTTCATATAGAGATTTAGGATAAAGTCCGAGCACAGACATATTAATATGTTATTAGTTCTATGGTCCGAGTAAACCCCTTTATTATCACCTACGCATATCTAGACCTACCGGAAGTTGAGCTGATGTGAAAGTTATGAATTAATACAATAGAAATATGACATATATGCAATTACATAATAATATATATGCAATAACATAAATATGCAATAACGTATCTGAATTATAAATTACGCAGCGACTGTTCAAGACATACTGGCTGTATAGCTACCAGATACGCCAACGTAATTTACTGGAGTTAATTGGTTTGCAAACAAGTTAACACAGTATAGTGAATGCCTAGATCATATCATGAAACCTGGAAAAACTGCATATAATTTGTCACTGTGCCAATGCTGTAATCAGTAGCGGGGAGATGATTTGAACCTTTTTGTAGTATTTGTGTTTTACTCAGGTACGATAAAATACTATTTTCCCAGGCTGTATTATTTTTAGCTCTAGCAGCATATTTGTTTTATTTATATCGGAAGGCCACGTGCCTCCCCAGATATTCTGCGTGTGTTACATAAGCCGCATGATTGTTGCTGGGCTCGGATTGCACGTGGAGGTCATAAACAATAGGCTTATCAGCTGTCTACCTGAACGATCACTGCTGAGCTAGGATCCCATTATTTTTATGAGAAACAGAACTGGTTAAGTAGATGCGATCGTGTATATATAAACATGTTATTTTAGACTTACAAAATAGAAAAATGTGTGTGCGTAACGTTGTAGATAATTTAAGTTTAATAAAAGAGAATTTCTAATAATTCTATAAAACGTATTTAATTTATTATAAAAAATAAAAAGGAAAATATGGCATCCGATATAAAAGCAACGTTGTAGATAATGTGTATTTTTTTATTATGTTATGTGCATTGTATATTATATATTATGGGCAGTCATTACTATATTATGTCCATTGTCTGTTAAATTAAGTGCAATTTTGTCTGTTGAATTATGTGCATTTCGTCTTATATCATGTACGTCCTTTATTATATCATGTCCAGTCTTTAGTATATTATGTCCATTCTTCATTATATTTAGTAGTACACCACAAACTTTATATTCCATGAAATGTTATTTCTTATTTTTCTAGCGCTCTAATCTAATACATAACATTTGCATTGCATTGATCGGAATGATTTTAAACACTTTTCAGTATTCTTTATATTCAAAGTGAAATATAAAGAACCCAATTATTTGTAGATTTCAGATAATTTAAAGTATATGGCTTCGACTATGAGATAATAATTTATCAACAACTGTAAACGAACAGTGTATATGTTAGAACTTTTTTTGTGTAATTGTCAACAATCAAAATACATTTATCATGAAATATTTGAGAACTAAATAATCTAGTCGTCATGCAATAAAATGAACATATTTTTAATTTTGGCATCTGTGTTGTATAATGTTATAATACGAATATGATAGACATCTGAAATAGTATATGTAATGGATCACTAAATAGAATGTTGTTTCATGATTAGAATGTGAAGAATAGGGAAAATATCATGGTTAAAATATGAAGAATTCGTAAATTATCACAAAAAGACAACTTAATGATAATATAACAGCAATTGGAGTGTCTGTGAAGGTAATCTCAGTTTGTAGCAATGTAATTTTACATTAGAAGAAAGGGTTTAATGGTAGATGTTTGTTATTATTGAAATCTGATTAGTAGTTCATGAGAATAAACTTGCGGTGGAACAGGCCTATTCAAACTCCTTAGAAGATGCTTCAGTTAAAGTTTCATCAACTCTGTTTAATGATTAAAGAGGAGTTGCTTATTTTAAAATCAGATGGCACGAAAAAGATACACATATATAGCTTTACACACAAACAGTTAGAATATTCAAACACAATTTCCTCCATATTATTCTTATAATTAATATCCATTATTGAACAAATGCAAGTTATGTAGAAAAACTAAGGGGCGGCGCGAGATGTTTGCCGTTTGTCCCTTTATTAAAGTTTAACATCAATCAATAATCAGTGACGATAACGATTTGGAACCAGCTGTATTCGTATGCTGAGAAAGATGTATAGACCATACAGACATGAATGTTCTAAGCACGGCACAAAAATAAATGTTCTAAGCGCGGTACATACATACATGTATGTTATAAGCACAGCTAACACCGCAATACATGTTCTGAAAATAACACATTTAGAAATGAATGCGCAAAGCAAAGCACATACATACATTAATGTTTTAAGCATGGCACATACAGAAATGAATGATTTATAAGAAAGACAGATACAAAAATACATATTTTAATGGCACATACATAAAGTTCTAAACACGGCACATAAATATAAATGTAATGATCAAAACACGCAGCATACGGAAAAAATGTTTTTAATAGGGTCTGTACAGCAGTAAATGTTCTAAATATAACACATACGAAAAATGTTCTAATCACTACGGATTCAGAAATAATTGTTACAAATACATACATAATGAATGTTTGTTTTTAAACACGTCGCAGTCAGAAATGAATGTTACAGATACATACACAAAACATGTTTGACAAAACATGTTTGTTCTAAACACAGCGCATTCAGAAATAAATGTTTTTAACATGGCACATTCAGAAATAAATAGTTTAAACACTGCACATACAGAAATGAATGTTCTGTTTTGAGCACTAGCGGCATCCATATAAGTTATGACTGTTTTATGAACGTCAATATCAGAAGTACGGCAATATCAGTGTGAATATGTACAGGTGAAAGTAATTGATCTCAAACACTCCATTAACATTTTTACTGATATGGATTTATTGCGTTAAATGGATACTAAATCGTGAAAGACGAGGTTTAAAAGTCTGGAGCTGAAAAAGTAAGACAGTAATCGATGTAAAACAACGTTACCGACGTATAGCTAAGATTGAGCTTTTTCATGAAGAAAATAACCCGCCATTAACGGCAGTATTACACTACACAACCGTTAATCAAGACTCTATCCCGGCGTTCAGGTTATATAATGATACATATGTGCCGATTAAAAGTATAGATTTATAATTCTTAAAAAAACGTGATATACGTGAAATGAATTATAAGTTTGTAGCTCTTAATTCGACGATCCAGTTTTTGGGGTTTGGTCTGGCTGGTTGAAACCGTGTGTATTGAGTCTATATAGTTTGGATTCTGAAAATATCTCGTCGTCAGTAGGTTTAGAAACGGTGTACATCTGTTGTAAAATTTGCCTGATGGTGGCGGGATAGAGACTTTAATGCACTCCAATGAGTACGGGTAGGCTACTGATTGTCATGATGAGTACGGGTAGGCTACTGATTGTCATGATGAGTACGGGTAGGCTACTGATTGTCATGATGAGTACGGGTAGGCTACTGATTGTCATGACAATTTACACTTTTCAAATAATTATCGGCATCTGTGCCATCAACGACATCGTCAGCAGCGCTTACTTTGAATACAGATTGAAAACTCGACTGCGGTGGTGTGTGGGTCAGCTGGCCAGGCGACATCCATCGTTAATGTGATTATCTGACCGGTCTCCATTTTAGTGAAACTAACCTGTTAATGCAATTTATATGATTAATGACGTAGCTAATTACATCGTATACAATATTAATCCGATCCTAAAATAAGAATTCCATGACAATGTCTTAGATACGAGGAAGACAAAAGCAGTCGTACCACCGTTATTTGTCAATATATCAATAAAATTATGTATTTCTTTTGTCGTCCGAAAAATCCTAGGACAGTGAGCCACTTTTCGACTTAAGTTAAATCGAGTTTAATTACGCAAGAAAAGTCAAAAGACCATAATTAAACAGACAGCTTTGTTGAGAAGCCTACTAAAAAATAAATGGAACACGTTACTGGAGTAAAAGAAAGACGACGACATACATAGCTATTGTGCGTAAATGTCTCTTGTATGCATGCTGTTTCATAACGTGACGCTATTAAATACTATAAATGCGTAGAAATGGTTTAGTGCACAAAATAAAAAGATGATTTTTAATTTAAGTAGATACCACATCAGCTTCATTTACATAAAAGCGATCGATTACAAATGTGTTAATAAACTGGGTAATTTGATATATTCTAGATTCTAGTTCTTTTAAATACCACTCAAGGGATTGCAAGTCTTCTCGCCTTTCACCGCTGGGGGTCGAATCTCAATGGGAGCTCAACTTGTAAGTAAGAAAGTGTCGATTCTTACGGAAGGGGAGGTATACAGTACTGCCTCCGTCACAAAAAAAGTGACATTTATATATGGCCTAAAATGTGCTAAAATGACGTAAAACACCATTCAACCAAACAATCATTTAACTACTATGGTATGCATTTCTTTATAGAGCTAGATCATTCCAGATGTCTCACTTATTACGTGACTTGTCTTAGTCTAGTGTTATCATATAATATAGTTTATTTATAGGAATTTGGTTGATTGTAATCTTTGATTGTGTAGTCGGTCTTTTGCATGCCGGGAACCATAGTACCACTGCAACTTTGTTTTGTTTTTATACAAGTATGTGTTTCATAAGGGTCCTGCAAGAAACACAAACTATCGCCTGCTACGTCGGTAATGTAATTAACGTTTGCATGTGATCGGGCGTTATAATTAGTACGTTTGAGGTGCTGATGACGAGGCCATTGACGCCATTTTAGGCACAGTTGGTTGCACGAGGAAAACTCAATCATGAATTATTGTGTACACTGTAAACACACGCCATGAATATTTAATTGAATATTTGTGATTTATGATGTTGGTGCACGGATTTTGCACTTTAGGCGATTTTTGCGATATGCAATCACTCAAACATGTTATCAATACCATAGACAACCACATTCCGCGTCATACTTGTATTTGCACGTGTATTTGCACGTGTATGATTCGTGTACGTGGTGACTTGTAAATAAAACGAATTATGTCACCAAATAATACCTGTTTATTTTTGTTTGTTTTAGTTTGCTTAAAATTAATCTTGATTTAAAATGATAAAGTCTACATTTTGCGTTTGAACCCGGCTTTATTTATTACGTTTAACGTGATAATCTTCATTATATTCTATTCTTCTTTTTCTTTTCTTTTTTATGAAAGTATCAAAAAACAAAATTACATGTTGTGTTGGCAAAATTGCTTAGAATTCAATAAAACAAGAAAGTAAACAAGGAGCATATGTTTTTTAAACCATTTTTTGCCTAGTATGCATATTTTAAATGATTATTTTTCAAAAATGTATATTGTCTCGTGGTGGATTAGTTTGTATATTGTCTAACCACAGACAAATGTGGGTACGTTTGATATTTTATTTTAAAGCTCATCTTTTTATTCATCATAGAAGTCACAATAATTTCAAAGATGAATGAAAAGACGAGCTTTAAAATATAATTAATATCAGACCTATTGCAGCTAAAAAAGTAATACAAATGCATTGTTCGTTTAATATATTATAACGTTTCTATATATGTTTTATGCCATATATAACAGTGTTTCAACAAATGTCTGTACATATTGTAAATATATATATGTTTTTGTTTGAGGACCATAGAGGGCTCAGTGCAAAACATATGAATAAAGAAGGACAATAGTTTTGCGCTGAGCCTCGATATGTCAGACTGGCTATAAGCCAAAAATGTTATCATTGATACATAAAGATATCATTAATAGTTCGGGCTCGTGAAATTATTGTTTACAATTGAACTCAAAACCGTGATATATTAGACAATAATTCACCGTAAAAGTATCGTTATTATTATTATTATTATTATTTTTATTATTGTTTTTATTATTATTATTATTATTTATTATTATTATTATTATTATTATATTATTATTATTATTATTATTATTATTATTATTATTATTATTATTATTATTAAGAAACAAACTTTGACTTGTAAATAATTGTCTCAGGCATCAGTATGCTATAGTCCCATTTCGCAGTTACTATTTTTATATAACCATAGAACACACTACATCAGCAGTAGTTACCGTCTTCCTAGGAGACTCAGGAATGTAATCAATCTATGAAAAAACTTCTACAACCTTTTGGAAATTATTTTATTAAGTCAAACGAACTTTTGAGTCAATCTGCATGCATGGAAAAGAATTTGTAAATCAAATCAATTCGGATTTCTTGTAATTACTTTTAAATTCAATATGATCACCATGCTGTCTTGACGATAAGGGCATTACGGGGTGAGTTCAGACGACGTGTCTTCTCTTTACTAAACACGCATTGAGGCAGTGGCAAGGATTCAATAACTACTTTAGTTCATATACTTTAACATTTATGACGTTGTACTATGCAGCAGCTTGCTTCACACTGTGCTTTGTTTGACGACAAATATTTCTTTAAAATTAGACCCTTATAATACTTACAATGCTGCTGAGAGATACAGGGGTTCATTCTAATGACATTGCTGGAAAAGTGTATGGTCGCAATTATTTTGCAGGTTCAAGTACTACAATTTAGACTAGATAACAAAGCAATAGATTGTTGTTCCCTGTGGTTCCCAAAAATAAATAGGGCCACTGGTATCCAGGCAGAGGGGTAAATTTACCCCGAATTCGAGTTCAATTTATCTTTTTTGTCATGTTCATTCATCGTGATCCCTGTATTGTTTCAGGTGCTACTTGAGTGGTAGCAGAAAACAATGATCGTGGCTCCAGCAGAATTTGCATCAACTCTGCAGTTTTACAGGTGAAAGGGTCCATGTAAATTCTGCATTTTTTTTATCTTCATGTGAACAGAGGGTGGGCGTGGAATATCCATTCCAGGTGCGCCATATGACCACTTTGTGTTGGTGTGCCGTAAAATTAAATGCATCTCAAACAGATTGCTAGAAACTGATTTGAAAGTCCATAAATCGGCCCAGGAACGCACCGCATTCCGGTAGCTCTTTTCATCTTCTTAACAATTGATTAACTTAATCACGATTAGGTCTTCGATGCGAGTCGTTGATCAAGTTAACAGCATCGAATATTTTTTTCTTCTTCAAAGAATGTTACAATTCATTTTAATTGTACGACCCGAACATATTTTTGAATAATATGCAGATGTACCCGGCTGCATCGTGTTTCAGTTGCGGAAGTAGTAGCCTGCAGATTTATAAATATACACATATTGCGTCTGTTTTAATTTTAATAATATGCAGGTTCATAGTAAACCGTTATTTTATTATACGCATGCAATCGGTAATTTCAACGGAAAACAATTTATTTCCCATCACAACCACCTGTCCAGAGCACTCACACGCAAAATGATAGGAACCAATCAGATTTATTCCGTATTAGTTTCGTATAATAGGTTTGAAATAGTTTAACATAATACGATTTAAAAAATGTTGTCTTATACGGGGCTAGAACCCTGAACATGTAAGTCAGTAGACAAGTAAAAGACGACGCTTTAACCAACTGCGAAGTTGGTATTTTAGTTGCACTACATTTTCGTATTACATATAGTCTAACAAATAATCTGATTGGTTCCGATCATTCGGCATGGGAGCGATCTCTTATTATGCAATTTAAAGTTTGCCTCAAGTTACAAACGCAATATATACTCTGTCAGGACCATGCCGACACGCACATATTGGTTATATTGCACACGCTGCAGTAATCGCATCTATAAGATATATTTCATGATGCAGCCGACTTTTGTATTGTTTTTAGATCTATTATTCCCCTGAGGAATCATGCAAACCCTCATTATCTATCGTTTATTTTGCAGCATCTGTACTATCTTGCTTTAAAACTGTTTTCATATGCATTTTATCACCAATTTCTTGGCGCATATCTCATGGAAAACTTATCATAGTAAACGTAGTAAATTTGCAAGATGTTTGCCATTCTTTGTTCTGCTGCCAAATAAACAGAAAAAAAATGTGTTAAGTGTTTTATATCCAACGATAAAAGACATGAATAAAAGCTTTGTAGAATGCAATATTTGCACAAATATGTGCCAACTGCAAACAACATCAACCATTGAAGCAAAACAATATAACTAGAAACAGCATTTAAGATTAATTATGCATCGGATCATTAGAAACGACACATTAAATAAAAGAAGTACAACTGAACATTTTGAAATTCACGTCTGGAACGTTTGTGAATTTCCTGTTTCGCATGTACCCCTTCCCCATCCAACTCCCACCCACACCCACTCCCTCCCCTTACAACTGTATACATTACTCTGAGTTACAACTCGAGGGCGAACATATTGTAACTACATGTATACATAATATACAGTACGTGGTTTGAGTATTAACTTTCATACCCCATCCAACCTCTTCTCCAAGAAGCGAAAATGGAGTTGGTGTGCAATGAAATAAGGCCTAAATTTCAGGATAAAACGTTCGCATATTAAAACACTAAAACATTTAATAGGTGATTTTAAACAGGTTATCGCATTTTTTCAGTAAAAAAAAGTTTTAAACATGTTTTATTGTCAAAATATCAGTTATAAAATCCTTCTAATGTAAGATTTGCCGGAATTAAGGCGGAACCACGTAATGGAATTAAGGTGGGACCACGTAACTACGGTATGTACGATAGTTTCGTACTTCTACAATTTCCAGATTAAAACGGGTACTTGTTAACAGTTTTGCCAGTGTTATGTGAATGTTTGTATTTCAGTTGTTTACCGTCTGTAAATGTATTCTATGCTCCTTTACTCTTTCAAAACTGTCAAGCCTTTAAGGTCCTTAACAACTTCAAAACAATCAAATATTATCAAACTATGAAGACATGATAACCAATAAGTAGAGGTGTGCATGTTACGCAATTTTATTTGGAATGCATTTGCCACAGTTTCCTCTCCTTTAAACTTTTTTTTTTAAATCCATTACTTTATGGAACATTTTCTAATTATTTCAGCAGGCTTAATTAACACGAAGCTGTCAAATAAACTTGAGGATTCGCGATTATACTTCACAAAAGACCATCACGTAACGTGATATATCTATAGAGATATTGAACAGCGGTAGCAATTAGTGCAGCGTCGTCGTCTTACTCATTTGTTGCCAAGTTTAATATAAATGACAGTGTTCAAATAATGAAGATAATGTAGAAACACATGCGGAATGGTATTATTTAACAAAAAAAAGACACATAATGTGTAATTTTCATTAACTCAAGATATTGCTTTTTAAATAAATTAATAAAGCACTCTTCATGAACGTTAATTTTGGTCACCAAGTCTTGCTTAGCAGGGAAATGAGCTGTTTTCCCAACACAATACATTTGTATTTATTTCGTCTGTAATGACGAATTTATATTTGCTAGTGAAATTTCTGTTATTTAATAATTACATGTTTAAGAAATGGGAACAGTTTTGTTTTTATTATCTTGTTTGTTTGTGTGATGTTGTAGCTGATTTTATGCAGCAATAACCTTTTGAAAGCAGGCATTTATATATAGAGGATCTTACATGAGTGCTCATTCATTATTGAATTTATTAAACGAGTTGACAAAATGATATAATGAGAGGCTCTTGCCGAGCATTATATCATTTTTGCTAACGACTTTAATAAATTCAATAATAAATGAGAACGAATGTTAGATTCTATTTATCACATAACGTATAACGTGACATTACGTCAGAAAACGTACATTAACGTTGTTATGCCACTAGTGGAATATCGAAAATATTGAATGGTGTTATTACACTCCCACACCACATGTTATGTGATAAATGTATATATAAACGTCGCTGATAAACGCCGCTGATGAAGACCGCTAGGTCATAAGGTATGGCACAAAAGAAAGATTTTGACCGTTCCAAGGCGGTACCCCTATTGCCAACCGTTTTATGTTTGTTTGTCGCATACTTTGCTTCTAATGTGTCTTGTAGTTGTTGTTTGTTTTGTGTGCGTTGTTTTAGGCCATATATTTGTATCGTGGTGGAGGCAGACCTCCCCATCTTTTCTGGGTATAACCAGTAATGTATATCTCCCGCCATCCGTAAGAATCGACACTTTCTCGCAAGTTTTCGACTTTTATACATGGATTTATTTGTTATTACTTTCTCAAAGCTCGGTTAAATCTCTTATCTCATCAGCATTTCTAATTTACGGTTCCATTTCGGACACTTTTATCACATACTAGATATAAATGTGCTTATTGAACGTTACTAGATTCTCACTACATATTACAGAACATTGCCCCCCATGTTTAATGTAACACCGGTACTTGTCTTATTTAATTAGTAAGTGAAACCTTAAGTCAAAATTCGTCACCATGAGCCCTTTAATGTATCGGAATACCCCCATGACTTGTCAATCTTTGTTAGAATTAAATGAATCGTCTGAATGTAATGGATATTTGTAATTTTGTAGCAAAACTTGTGAAATTTAGTTAATTGAAACAATACATCATGATGGTAATTGATCATTCAGTGAAAACCTCCCACTATTGCGTATTAAATGAATTAAACTCGAAGACATTTTCGGGAACATTAATTTTGATCACTTAAGTCAATTGCTTCGGAGACAAATGGTTCATTCCTCTGGTTGTTGAATAGAAACATTTATATAGACGCAGATGTTTGGGAAAGTAGTGGTCAATGTATATTATGAAGTTACGTAAAAGTTAAAGGACATAAAGGAGGGCGATACCGACTGGTAACAATGCGCAGGACACCAACAAGGGTCGTTATGTAAGAAAACCAAGATTTGGACTTATCTAACGACCATTTCGTCTCGGTTTTCTTACATACATAATGGTCTTTGTTGGTACCCAATGCACAATGTTATCAGTTAATGTCGACCGAGTGAATGTCCTGTAACTCTTTTATTTAATTCTGTGTTTTTCATAATTGTTTTCTCGCATTTTATTCGCATTTTTTATTTTTCTCGACTTTTATGTTTTTGTTCAAATTGAATATTTTCCCTTTAGAGCCACTTACACCAAATGTACATGTACTAAGCGAGAGTGAAATTCACGCTGTGCATTCGCGCATTTACGAATTAAATGCAATTAGACCACGGACAAATGTTCTATTATCAGCATTTAGAAACGGCTTTTCTTTAAAGTAAAATGCCGCAAACATGCGATATGATATAGTTTTTTTAAAGTCAATGAGTACTTACTTTATGGCTTTCTAAGCTTTTTATATTCATATATAAATGATCATCTCTGTATTATATTTACATTGGCCAGTAATGCCTCCTTGTTTGTTAGAGGTTATTCATATATAAATGACCATCTCTGTATTATACGTACATTGGCTAGTAATGCCCCTTGTTTGTTAGAGGCTATTCATATATAAATGATCATCTGTGTATTATACTTACATTGGCTAGTAATGCCCCCTTGTTTGTTAGAGACTATTCATATATAAAGGATCATCTCAGTATTATACTTACATTGGCTAGTAATGCCCCCTTGTTTGTTAGAATATATTCATATATAAATGATCATCTCTGTATTATACTTACATTGGCCAGTAATGCCCCTTGTTTGTTAGAGGCTATTCATATATAAAAGATCATCTCTGTATTATACTAACATTGGCCAGTAATGCCCCCTTGTTTGTTAGAGGCTATTCATATATAAATGATCATCTCTGTATTATACTTACATTGGCCAGTAATGCCCCCTTGTTTGTTAGAGGCTATTCATATATAAATGATTATCTCTGTATTATACTTACATTGGTCAGTAATTCCCCCTTGTTTGTTAGAGGCTATTCATATATAAATGATCATCTCTGTAGTATACTTACATTGGCTAGTAATGCCCCCTTGTTTGTTAGGGGCTTTTTCTATAAAAAGGATCATCTCTGTATTATACTTACATTGGCTAGTAATGCCCCCTTGTTTGTTCGAGGCTATTCATATATAAATGATCATCTCTGTATTATACTTACATTGGCTAGTAATGCCCCTTGTTTGTTAGAGGCTATTCATATATAAATGACCATCTCTGTATTATACTTACATTGGCTAGTAATGCCCCTTGTTTGTTAGAGGCTATATCATAGCCGGATTGCTATATTTACAATATCCCGTTTTATTGGGATGTCAGTAGGTTAAGAGTGAGGTTTGTGTACCCTAAACAAAGGATAGCCTTATCCTCAACCCGTTTATGTTTGTGATGTAAAATACCTTGCCCCTTATTTATCCTCGTAGTTGTTGTTGAATCGAAACGTGTTTTTAATTGACTGTTGTCCTTGAATGCTACAGTTCCTATGGCGTTTTATATCTACATTTTCTGTATGTATGCATTTGGTTTAATGTCGATTTTAACAATAGTTCAGTCATATCACAGCGGTGTCTACTTGTAACAGCGAACCCAATGCTCAACTTTATAGTGCTGCCACACTGAACTACTACACCACAGACACATGACATGAAATAATACCCGGTAACATTACACTGAAACCGGGTCAACAAATGTTAGTAGTACCCTCTATATGCTAAACGTGAAGCAAGTGGGCTACATGTTGGTGTGACCCGACCGAAGATCGATGAATATGTATATTAAAGAAGGCGTTAATTTAAATTGTTTACCATTTATTATAGTTATTTTATATTTTCAGAGGTCATACACCATCATTGTAACAGCGTGGGATAGAACCTGGAACCAAGGTAACCATTTACCACGGCCCTTACTATGTTGTTGCTAGACTGGCTCCCACGGTAGTGATTTTTAACGTTTCCTGAATTGTTCTGTTCAACCACTTCGAAACCAAAAAAATCAAAGAGCACTTTTTCGCCACTGACCGTTCCAATGCGGTAGACCTATTGTCAACCATTTATGTTTGTGATGTCACATACATTTTGTGTTATTTATCCTTGTAATTGTTGTTTGTTTACATGCGTGTTTTGTGTACTTGAATGCTACGTTTCCTGTTTGACCTTTATATCTACTTAAAGTTCTCCGGCCATGTTTTGTTTCATGAACATGTTAATGTTTATTTAAATCGAAATCAATACACAACAATAGATATTTACAATTCAGACATTGTAATATCTGTGAAAAGCGAGAATAAGATCAAGGTAAATGTATTTATCAATTATCTGGCAATAGTTGTGCAGCTATACAATTCAGATTTACCTCATTTCCCCGTGCAGTCACGCAGTGGTAAAAGTAGTATATACGTCATGCAAATAATACTTATTTTTTATGTTTCTCTCCGAGACTATCAAGAAATGTTCATATGATGTTTAAGAGTTAAATTTGTTAATTGATAATACTACAAAAAGGGTGGCCATTCATATTTAAATAAATAAGGACGATAGTGGGACTCGGTAAATATTCATATACCATTGAAACAAGCAAGGTTTTACGCAAGCGTAAAAAAGCTGCCGATAAGTAAATAGACATGACTGTTGGCTTGTGAACAACTGATAGGAATGCAAACACTTGTTTTTGTTGGTCTTTGAAATAATTATCGAAATTATGACAGTTATCAAGCTGAAATAAGTGTTGTTATTTTAAATTATCAAAAGCAATAATTACACAATGAATGCGTCAATATTGTTTATTTTGAAACCTGGCCAAGGTTTAACCGTTATTGATATAATCCTTCAAATGAAAATCGATACAAATTAGTATTACTTTTTTTAAAGTGATACTGCTTTTTTTATTAAATAACACGGGGTCTTAATTTTGTTAAACTAAAAGCAAAGACTTGTGTAACGTGGCTCTTCAAGTTGTTGTGGTCTTATAATAAATAATGCATGAGTAAGAGTTTTACGCTTAATATACAAACTTTAACCAAGGTTAAAAACTTTAACCAAGTTTTTCTAAGTATTAAAGGGGCCATTATTTTATTAAAGTTATAGCAAAAGTTATAGAAAAAGGCTCTTTGGTGTTGTCTTATGATGCAGAATGCATGTGTGAAGTTTCAGTCCATTACGTAAAGTAGATTGTGAGATGCAAGTTTACATAATAATTTAACCAGGCTTAGATGTATACAAAATTAAACCAAGCTTACATACAATGTACAAACCTTAACCAAGTTTTCGAAGTATAAAAGGTGCCATACTTCTGTTTAGAAAAAAAAAGCACGAGTTACAGAACCTTGCTCTGTGATGTTGTCTCATGATGCAGAATGCATATGTGAAATTTCAATCCATTATGTAAATTAGTTCGTGAGATGCAAGCTTACAGTCATGCAAAATTTAACCAAGATTACAAACTTAAACCAAGCTTACATACAAAGTACACACTTTAACCAAGTTTTCGAAGCATAAAAAGGGGCCATACTTTTGTTAGAATAAAATCAAGAGTTATAGAAACTGGATTTGAGGTGTTTTCTAACGATGCCAGATGCATGTGTGAAGTTTCAATTCACTATGTAAGTAATTTGCGAGTTTCAAGGCTTCATACAAACGTTAACTCGCATGCAGACAACACTGACAACGATCAGGAACTTGAATACCGCATTATGAATTAAACCGATTCAACACTAAACGTTCTCGATACACATTCGTGGATTTAAGGGTATTATTCTATAAAAATACAAATTTGCACTTATTCCATTTCAATACTTGGTTTCATTCAGTTTCAGTTACACTTTCATTATGCTCTGTAAACGTACAAAATTCCGGACTTAAAGATCCCGGAAATATTATCGCATGCTACACTTCATACCAGTCACGTTTTTTAGACTAGTTCACTAGGAATTGAAGTTGCAATGCATGCTTATCGTTAACTACATGATTCTCTTAACCATAGGCAAAATACAAAACCCATATAAGGATCAGCTGCCTTCGGCAGATCAATACATATAGTATAAGCTGAGTAGTACCAAACTTACAACACAAAACGTCTGATTTACTTCTATTTTTAACCCTTAAACCGCTAAGCACGTCTATAATAGCCTTTTCCCCCAAAACGAACCTTTGTCACATTAATGGACTGGTCTTAATTCAAAGAAAGAACAGTCCATTATATATTTGTAGCGGGTTAAGGATCAATGTAAACATTTAAGGTATTATTGGCTGATAAATGCATTTCCATTATGTTTTATTTATTTGAAGAAAAACAAATCAATCAGGTAATACATAAATGTGAAACAATGCAATGCATTCATGTGAAACAATGTTTGCCTGTCATAATCTGCAGATAAAGGGCTTTATTTTTTTAATGCAAATTCAACAAATGAGTTCAATGTTAAATTAAATCCAATCCAGTTGTTTTTCTCTTTTTTTTGCCACTGACCGTTCCAAGGCGGTAGCCCTATTGTCAGCTATATTATGTTTGTGTTGATCCTTTTATGGGTGTATATCTGTATATGGTTAACAAACTGTGACCCATTTAAGTGGCGATAAGCATGCTTTACAACTTGAATTCCTAGAGAACTCGTATGAAAAACTTGAATAGTATAAACACATTTTGTAATGTTGAAAGGTTACCATTTCACTTGCTGAAATTACGTTTTCATAAACCAGTCTACTGAAATGTAGCATGTAATCATTATTATTATATGTATATTAGCGACGAACATTCTATAGCGCAGTTGATTGAGGCGTCGTGTTAGTGCCGAGAAAAGTATGGTTCAAGCCTGCTGATTTCCTTTTTTTAAATTTTATTATTATGGTTTTCATTATTGCTAATGGTAAGGTAGAAACAGTTCCTTTACATTTTTCACTTTGATAAGGCAATCTTATAATTACACATGGTAACAGTGAACAGTTTATATGTGTTGTAATGCACACACTAACGCACATGTATCCCTTACATGTGAAAAATTGTATTTCTGTACTGATGTGTACTTCTAGCGAGTCGTGTTACAATGGTGAATTGTAATCAATATGTAAGGCATGTCAAGGTATTTGAACAGAAAGAAGCGAGGTCGCCCAAATTGATTTAAAATGCTTGGTAGAAAGAACTGATGGTAAAAATCGGGAAGAATTAAGAAACACGGTCGTGGCGTGTTTATGTCTCCGTGACAACATTTTCAATATTATTTTAACACCCGTGACTTTATATATTATTATGTTAACTTCTTGTCTCTCGGCAGCTATTTTACGCTTGCGTAAAACCTTGCTTGTTCATCTTTGTAATTATTGTTTGGTTCTATGCGTGGTTTTGGTTGACTGTGATCATTAGTGCTACATTTCCTTTTCGACTTGTATATCTCCTTTTACTGATGTTCAATGAAAAATGAAATGCTTGGCTCTAAAATTGGATAAATAGAAATGTTATTTTCTCCTTTAAGAATGTAAGATGAAATCATTTTGCTTAAGATCACAAATTTGTGTAAAGCTAAAGTTCATTTTTACCAATCAACAATACCGCAAATAGAAGGAATTCGAAATCGGATGTTTTGCGTTCTAAGCTTCGTTGAGAATCATGATTAGGTATACATCTACCTTACAATGTGCGCATTCGTTTCGTTTTGTCGTGGTCTTGATGCGTGTACTTATTGATTACAGAATCGGTAAATATCACGCAATCTTTTCCTTCCCGGAGTTTCTGATTTATATAACATTCAATTATTTGCCTACTTGCATGTCGGAAATTGGTATTTCCTTTTGAAGAGCATCGTTGAATAATGATTCTAATGACGGTGCAATGGAATAAACTTTTTCATTAATCGCTACGACTACAGGTGTTTTGATTGTAATCTGGTTAAAACAGATTCTCGCTAATCAATTGATAACAATGGCGGTATTATCGTGGTCGTCTGCTCGGCTGTAATGAGGCGTTGCACATTGTGTCAACATTGGAAGGAACTGATTCATTCCGGGAAATGTCCGTGATTTATGATTCCGATGACACAATGCCGCTGGAGGGTGATGTAGAGTGTGACATTGATGTATTCTGTGAGCGGTAACCCGCATGGAAACAGATTTTAAAATAAAATATATTAGGTGTATAGCAATTTAAAAGTTATTCTAAACTCTGATGTCGTGAACATGTATACTATTATATATAACCTAAAGTAAATCAATTTAAATCCAACAACGATGTTTCCCAATCGTAATATTCTATTAGAAATGGAAACACGCCAATTCTTTTAGTACTATTACCTATGCATAATTTCTTATGTTTTTAATGTTTTGATAATGTCACATTTCTTTATTGCAGTTCAAGAAATTGCATGATCGCTAAATATTTGTTAACTCACTCTGAAACGAATGTTTAACTATTGCTGGGAGAAATAAACACACCCGCACCTCGTGAACGAATTCCTGGTAATCGAATCCGTTAAATAATCTCTATGTATTTTGAATATATTCTTAGTAAAGAGCCATTCGATATTGGGAACAACTAGAAACAAACACCATGACTGCTCCGTATGATATTTTTTTATGCATTCTGTATTCTGAAAATATGTATATATATGTCTGGTATTTTTAACTATCCCATACTTAATGCATTTGCCTGTATTTCGTAGATGCAGATTTTGACCGCCTCATCGAGAGATCGGCACATTCAGGAATCATACTTCCGGGTCAGTCGTGGCACACATTAACACACAACGGACCAACGGCCAATCTCGTCTATAGGTCTGTACTTGCAGATCCGACATATTTAATATATATTTATTTTCTCTGAATGTAATCTATCATGCAAGATTCAAATTGATATGTTTTAACCAGATGTAAAATAACAAGAATGCTTTTATATTTATCAGACAAGCCATGCTGTGGTGAAATTGCGGCGAATGATAATGCAAAGATATTTTATTTGAATTTTTTTTTTTTTAATACACATGCATCATGCATCTACACATGAGTGGCTGTCGTTGGCGTAAGCCACGTGAAGGTTAGGCACCACATACGTGACAAATTAATAAGGTAGAAATTAATTTGTCGAACAGGTAGCAAAACATTTTCAAACGTTTTTAAAACAATTACAACGAATACGAAGAGTTTAATGACTCTTATATAAGTATGTAACATGGGAAATGGCCCTTAGTACCATAAACAGGAAAGTCCCACCAAAAAAGCATTTTGACTGTAAAATATTTCTCAACCTATTTTAAATCAGAAATTTAAATATGTATATCTTCAAATGTTTTGAAGTAAAGAAACAGAATATTTGACCATATATTGAAAACCTTCTTAATCCATATTTGACAGCCAATTAATGTAACTTTGTTTTATATTTGGTTATCATATATGCAAGTTATTTAAGTCGTATATAATTGTAAATATGTAGGTAATTACGTTTCCAACTCTAAAGTGTTATAACTACAGTCGTTTTTATATTAAACTTATTTTGAATGGTGTCATTAGTTTGCAAATATTGCTAACATAAATACTATTTACAACCGTTAATTACCCAGGTGGCGGTGCCGTACGGATCCAGTGAGCGCGTTATGTATGGACAGACCAAATCACCAATCCTGCTGCATTTGTGGGGCACTACCACTTTGGGATTGTTATATTAATTCTGTTCGAAATGTTTTGCAATACGTTGTAACATCACAACAGTATCACCTTCTCCGTTATTTCTATTAATTAGGAATACAATAATATAATGTTACGTTTATAACAGAATAATGTTCATGTAAATACTTAGAACTGTAAACATGTTTATTGCTATGTCATATGTTCTATGTATATATGCATTTGTAGTATTTCACGGGCCTATGGCCTATTGATTTATGAATAAAATCTTCTTCTTCTTTAAAAACTAATGCATTTTTATTTACCACTGAAAACAGTTCTTAATGATACAACATTTATGCACGTATTATTTAAATTGCTCGTTTTAAGGTTGAAAAAGTTTTGGCTTAAACAAGCGTCTCGAACAATATAGAATAAGGCACGTGCTATAACACGCGTTGTAGCAGTGACCGATATTCCAAAACGGTTTATTTTCTCTCCAGTTTGTGTTTGTTTCTAACAAGTGATCTCCTATTCAGTATTTATTAACTTTCACACTGGGTTATACTACACCAATTCATTTTCTGTAGACATAAGAAGCTATATTTTTGCTTACTTGTTTTGAATGACCTATCTTAGTTTTATCAAAAAAACATACACAAACTATACATTGAAAAACCAACGGGACGCCGCGAGTTTTTAAAACAACTACAGATCAGTAGTGTTATCACTCGCTGTCCATGTGTGATCATCAAGCCCAATATGTGTGGCTTTAAAGGGACAAACGGCAATCTTGAAGTTTTTATCAAGCATTAAGATGAACGTCTCAATTATTAATGCAGTATCATTTTGACTTTAAACCTGCTTTTGAGTTTTCAACTTTCCTTCGTTATTCTACCATATATTTGCCTATATTATTGGTGAAATGTAATCTACAGTTAGTAATATGCAAAAACAATTTGCTTTATACTATTCTTATAATAACTATTAATGATTGAACAAATGCAATGTATGTCGAAAAACTAACAGGACGCCGCGAGTTCTTAAAACAAAACAAGATTGCCATGTTTACCTTTAAAGTAGAATACCGCTTAAGCCGGTGATAGTGTATGTGAGAGGTGTTGCAAATGATATTACCTCTCATGAACAGACTCAATAAAACCGAGTCTGCTACTTCTCTCCTGTTTGTGTTTGTTGCTTCCAAGGAATACCCTTTTCAGTATTTATTTCAGTAGTGTTATGTCGTTTTAAATTTCCATTATATTTTTCGCTGCTATTATAGAATCCGGGTCTTGTGTGATGAGCATTACTATAACACCACGTGCTCCCAGTTCTGTAGGCCCCACAATGACCGACTCGGACATTACACGTGCAATGCCAACGGCGACAAAGTCTGCATGGAGGGATGGCTTGGAATAGAATGTGATATTGGTAGGGTAAAATGTTTTGTACTGATCGTTTAGATGTTGCTTTTATGTTTCTTTAGATGTGCAACTGTAGTAGTGATGCATTAACCATATGTTTATGCACTTAACATATGTATACATCACCTTAGCGTAGTCGGAAAATACATGCTTTATTTTCTTCTTGTAATCTATAATGTGGTCCAAGCAATGGCACACTTCCATATTGAAAATCTCGTATTTTGTCATTACTTTGCAGTTGTTTCTCTATATACGCTTATAATATAACACGTTTAATTAAATTAAATTTAATTAATACCGTCGAAAAAATACAAATAAATGTTAATATTTACATTATTTGCCAACCGCTATTGTACCAATAATAACGTGTCTTGGGAGAATGATAATAATAAAAATCGTACAAGAGAGACATCTACCGTCATTGTATTTTCAGAGCGTGAGTTGAATAGCCAGTTTATATAGAGAGACACACTGGATGCGTGCGCAAGACCCATGACTCCTTGAAAAAAGCAGTTTATTTCTAAATTAAACTCTATAATTCTTTTTAACAGAAAACAGTTCAAATGAATGTTAATATATATTACGTACTCGTACTGAGCGACCACTGCTGTCTTATTTGGCTTATTTGCATTTACCTTGTATAGAATGCACTAGCCAGTTTAATTAGTAAAATATACCTCAAACGTGAGCTATGAAAAGTTGTTTATATAGTAACGGATGACTCCAAAATTAACGATAATGTAATCTGACCGCCACGATTTTATCTCGCCACCCAAAGCGTTGAATGGTCATCATAATTATATGATGAATAACTTTAAAGTATCCCTGATAATTAGACGTGTAATGTTGAAGTGTTTGATTTCATACCTATCAGCCTTTCAGTGTAAAATTGTAGAGCGTGGGAACGACAAATCATCAATAGGTGAAATAAAAGTGTCAAGGGTGAAATCTAATAAAGAGTGGGAATGGTGTCCGTTTTCAAAAATATTATACAAATCAGTTTGATCAGAGAAGGTAAATGAACAGTCAATAGGGTGTAATTGAAACTTGAATTTATTTGTATCGTAAAATTTCATTCTGCAGCATCACATTATATGAAATAACAAAGTAGAGTCTTTGCAAATCCTGCAACTACACTATTACATGACATACGATAAAGGGTTCTAAAAAATTGTTTTTAAACAATGCAAAATTGCAAGACTGTAGTTTATTAACTTAGTTTGATGGTAGTGTGTTGAAAATGCAACGACCCTCTAGCCAGCATCAGTAGTATTGGAAACATGGGCACTATTGGTTGCATGTACAATTATTGGTACATCAGAGACTGTTGATATGGTCTCTTCTACGAAAAGAAAAGACGAGATCCGTCTTTCAAACCCAATTATATACGTATTATTCTTAAATAACTGCACATAATCTCGAAATCTGACGGCGTTTTAAAAGTATTTTATAAGGTTTACTTTAAAAGATATTTATTAAAACATAGTGTAGAATAGATGGAAATGATTTAAATACATGCCTATAAAGGTTATATAGAACGAAAATAGTAATATAATCGTTCTTCTTTTGTTTTAGCTAAAAGTGTTGTTTTTTTCAATACACAGCTATTTGCAAGACAGGCTGCCATGCTCTCCATGGCTCGTGTGACAGACCAGGCGAATGCAGGTTAGACTTTACATTACCTCACAGGCATACACATTGTGTTGTCATGCTAATGTTTGTTTACATACATCAGCAAGAGTTTCCTCTTTACATACATCAGCAAGAGTTTCCTCTTTACATACATCAGCAAGTGTTTCCTCTTTACATACATCAGCAAGAGTTTCCTCTTCACATACATCAGCAAGATTTTCCTCTGTATGATCACAGAGACTATTTAGTTGTTAATTATTCAGAAGAGAATTCATTCATACAGAAATCGGCGTGCCGAAGTCGGCAATTGAACCATGAACCTATTGATTTTCGACCAAGTATGAAACAGTTTTACACCAACCGACATCTGTTCCATGGGCCGTACGCGTGCCTCTATATGTTTGGTAACACTTTACTATTATTTCTTTAACACAAAACCTTACAAAATGTATTGGGATGAATAATCCATGTGATTAGATCCGCATATACATGTTAAACTAGTACATTCTGTCTTCTCACTTCTAAAATATGTTACATTTGACTTTTCAGAATTAAAACATTTCTTTTTACTCTGCTAATAAAACAACATCATCAGCGTAAAGTAAATTAGATGTTCTCTCTAGTGTCTCTGCATATATTTTTAAGCAAGATAATTACATATTTCAAAATAATCGGTGCAAAAGTAACATCATTCCTTTAGGCCCGACTTAAATTAATGCTGCCTTGTTTGTTAGGGACTATAAACTGGCGGGGATATCTTTATTTGCACTGTTCCGTTTATTGGGATGACAATAGTATCATAGTGAGGTTTGATGCATCCTAGAATCTGGTTAAACCCCCAGCGGCCTTTTTTCCACTGACCGTTCCAAGGCGGTGGCCCTGTTTTGAACACTTTAATGTTTGTGAGGTCATATATTGCCTTTAATTCATCTTTGTAGTTGTTGTTTGTTTTTCTCTCTCTCTGTGTGTGTGTGTGTGTGTGTGTGTGTTGTTGACTGTCGTCCTTTAAATGCTCAATTTTCTATTCGATATTTGTATTTACTTTTAAAGCCGAAATAGTAAGTTTTAAAACAAGCTTAACAGAACATAACGCATGGTGGGGATGTATTTTATGACAAATAAATCCTATTTTCCCAAATTCAGAAAATATCGTATTACTGTTACATATACATGCGTACAGTATGGGAATGAAGGCACGTTGATATAGTACTACCCTTAAGTGTCAAACACAAGTGGCTGAACAAATTAATTAGAAAGATATCACAGCAAACTTAAAAAGGATTTGGCCCACAAGTTACGTCTATGGTTGCCCGGTTAAAAGAGACACCTGACAAAGATAATAAGTTTGTTCTCATTCACGTTATTCTTAACAGCTCTGAAGTCGAATTTTTCTCTACCTTACTATCACATGATTGATATGTTTGTTTCTTTTTCTGTTAACTGTTTTGCAGTACCGTGTTTGAATGTATATCACTAGGGTTAATTCTGCAACATTAACGGAACGGAAAACTATTAAGATATATATGAAATATCTAAACTGTTGATGTTAATATTCAAAAATGAAAATAATGACGCGTGTGTTCACCACTCGAACTATTATAAAAATAAAAATAATCGCCACCACAGCCACCCGTGAACACTCATTCATAAGAACAGGTCAAACCAACTCTGAAATGTGCTTTTAAATTTTCTGTGAACTGTTAATCCCGTGTACAAAGATATCTATCATCTTATGTTGTTAAAGCGATTTAACACAATATACTATCATTTTATCACTTTTAGCTTTCTATGAGAAAATTCATTGAAGCAATAAATTATGAATATTTATGTCCTGTATAGCGCAATACTAGTATACCATTTACGACATTACAGCTGTGGGTCAATATTGTTATACCGTAATGTACTCCAGGGGATAGATCTGTAGAGGAAGGGCCGCAACGAACTTTGGAATAAGGTCCAGTGGAGAGGAGCGATCCTTGCAGGAATAGCCTCTTGGGAGATTTGGCCTGGGTTTTAAGTAAATACTCCGCCACTGGTTCATAAAAGTACACTATTAATTAAACAAGGAAAGGGTTGAATATGTCCCCTATCGTCACTGAAGCCCTTTGATCTCCCACACTTTGAAGGGTTCATCGGGGAAGTATAGACAATCTGTGTTAATATTAACCTTTCAGTGTTAATATTAACCTTTCAGCAAATTATTAAAATCCTTCTACTGGCTGACTTATAGACTGGACAGATGAGACCCTCCCATGGGTTTAAGGGATCTGAGGAAGTCAAGGGATCTTGGGAATATTTGCAATTACTTTAAGGGATCCGAGGAACAAGGACCCCCTAGGAGAGCCTGAAATACACATACTTTTGATCATTAATCCATTCTCAAATGTGAGCTTGACATTGTAATCGGGTATATGTGAATTCATAGCGACACATTGTAATGATGCCAAAAAACGTTTGTGCAAATTATGTTCAAAAGAACCTTCACTGGCTTAAGCGGCAATCCGGCGGGTAACATGTTTGTTTTGTTTTCAGATGTTCGTTTGGCTGGCAAGGGGAGTTGTGTGACCAGTGCATTCCATACCCCGGATGTCAACACGGCTCATGTAACAATTCACCCTGGACTTGCAACTGCAATCTGAACTGGGGAGGTATACTCTGTAATAAAGGTGAGAAATGACATTTAATAAATTAGATAGTACATTTACGGTAATTTTTATATCTGAGGTTCTTACACTGTCACAAAATGTCACGGGTAGAGCGTACTGGTCGTATATAGCTCTTGTATCGGTTACACCCAAAATCTATTGTTCGAGGTGAAACAATTTCACAATATTCATGATCTATTCATGTAACACGTAAAAGCGTGCACATTTTAAGTGGCCGCCAGAGAGGCCGTGTCATAAGTTTAGTTTTGTGCTAATGCATGTAAACGTATAGGTATATTTTCCTTAAACGGCAAAATTGTATAAGGGCCTCGCGTGTAGATTCAATACTGTAGATTTAGCCACGTTTGTCACGGACTGAACGGGGCAAATAATGATTTGGGCGTAATGTTTGCTATAAAACCCATTGTCTTCTAGCTTTCGCCGGGATCATCGAAAGTACTTTGTTGGAACAGAGATTGGACGGCAAATTTCACAGGCAACATGTGGTTAGTAGTTTTATTAAACTTTTATCGTATATTTGTATTCAGTGGGCGGCGCCATCTTGTTTGGCGGTTACGACATCCGGTTAGCATTGATGTTTCTCAAACATAACTTTAGACTAGCATATGAGTTTGAAGTTACTTTATTAGATGTAATTATTGTAATTGATCATTAATTGTAAAACAATATTAATTTGATAACAGTGGATAATAGGTGCATTAGTTAACGTTGGCGTATAACTCAGTGATTGTAATACACGATTGTTAACATTGCGTGCAAACATAACTCAGTGAGTGTAATATATGAGTTATTTGATCATGTTTATATTACATGTATTAGGGGCATTGATTAACAGCGACGTACATAGCGTATACATGGCGTTGTAGAATATGTATACATTGCTACTCATCATTAGTACAGCTTACATATATTGATTGAATAATGATTTGTTTGGGTAATGATAATTATGCAAGATTGTTATGTTTGTAAACCGACAGCTAAAACGTATGTATAATTACAGCCTAAGCCATCCAGGATATAAGCCATCCAGGGTTGGAGTAAGCCATCTAGGTTTGGATATCCAGGAGTGGAGCTAAGCTTCCACGACTAACGTTACAAGCGGTGGAGACGGTCCCCGTACCTGCGCAGCCAGGTTTTACTAACGACAACCCCCGGGACACAAGGTGGGCCCGTTACCAGTCCTCACTGGAGGAATATCATTCACAATCTCAGTGGAGATTAACTGTCATTGCATCGCGTCATCAACCCTTACAGAAGGCATTTGATGACAATCATCCATTGAATTCGCGCATCATCATCTTCATGAGCTCTCGCGCATCACAGTTATCGCGCTAGATCAACATTGTTATAGCTTTAACAACACTTCAGTGTCTTAGACATTCAGTATTTATAACAATACTAAGAACGTCTTAAACGTTCAGGAGAACAATCTTTTCATAGTTCATTTGTGTATTCGCTTGTTTTTTTAGATAATTGTATATATATTAAACATATTTTAAAAGTTGCATTAAACTTATGTAACTGCATTCACCGTCATTGATTCTTTCCTGAGTCAGCCCAACCACTAAGGTCATCCTGTGACATACACCTTGTATTGGTTCTAGCGCCGTTGAGCGTTGCATTGTTGAACAGAGTACCTAACCGGAAATAAAAAACCGGACTCTATAGATAGAGTGGCACTCGCTAGTGCAAGGCAATTATTGTTATTTCATTATTACTTCACTGTGGCGGCATACATTTTAATGAAGATAAGTTTCGATTTAGAATATGTTGTCTTCCATATTTTCTCAAGTGGCCTTTTTGTCTTTGACAGTTCCAAGGCGGTAGCACTATTGTCAACGCCTTGCTACCTGTTACCATTGCAATCTGTGTTTGTTTTAATGCGTGTTTTGGTTGACTGTGTTTTGCGAAATCTACGTTTCCTGTTCGACTTGTATTGTATACCTACGTTTTTAAATGCATACGACATTATTCCTGTACTCTGGAGTAATAATTATGTAATCATAGTTGTATATGTCGTTTACACTTTGTTAGTTTTGAGAAAATAAAGGTTTACAATTTAACCGGGATAAACTATGTTGATAGAACAATTTGATTTAATAATTCTGTTGAAATCTGGTGTTAGTTAGTGTTAACGTTAGTATTACGGAGCGCTGTGTCTAACTGATTAGCTAATGTAGAGATATGTATTCAACTTTCCTCGTGTAACAACTCGAGCTGGAACATAGGGAAGTGTATATGGTGAGCATTTGAAATGTATTCATCTGCGTTCCATCTTTGTTCCTGTAGTAAATGGCTCTGGACTTTCAACCGCAATCTTAAAATCGGTTATGATAAATCCCCGCTTCGGCATTTAACATGGCTCCTATAGTAACTTCCCATAAACTCTTGCCTTGGGGTGGAGGTAAAGATGAGCAGTGCTTTACCGGCATTCAACATTGCGCCTATAGTAACTTGCCATAGACTCTTGCCTTGGGGTGGAGGTAAAGATGAACAGTAATTTATCCTCATTTAGCATTGCTCCTATAGTAACTTGCCATAAACTCTTGCCTTGGGGTGGAGGTAAATAGGAGCAGTACTTTATCGGCATTTAACCTTGCTCCTATAGTAACTTGCCATGAACTCTTGCCTTGGGGTGGTGGTAAATATGAGCAGTACTTTATCGGCATTTAACCTAGCTCCTATAGTAACTTGCCATAAACTTTTGTAAAGATGAGCAGTACTGTATCGGCATTCAACCTTGCTCCAATAGTAACTTGCCATAAGCTTTTTGTCTTGGGGTGGTGGTAAAGATGAGCAGTACTTTATCGGCATTTAACCTTGCTCCTATAGTAACTTGCCATAAGCTCTTGCCTTGGGGTGGTGGTAAAGATGAGCAGTACTTTATCGGCATTTAACCTTGCTCCTATAGTAACTTGCCATGAACTCTTGCCTTGGGGTGGAGGTAAAGATGAGCGGTACTTTATCGGCATTCAACCTTGCTCCTATAGTAACTTGCCATTAACTCTTGCCTTGGGGTGGTGGTAAAGATGAGCAGTACTTTAGCGGCGTTTAACCTTGCTCCTATAGTAACTTGCCATAAACTCTTGCCTTGGGGTGGTGGATTGAATTGAATGTTGTTTAACGGCTCATCAACACATTATAGGTTATTTAGAGCCGCCCCAGAGAGAGGGGAAGGATACATAGGAATCCGGGAACCTGCCCTACTCTTATTATCGAATAGATTCCCTATGGTTCTTTAACGTGCTCGGAGGATAGACCGATACACGGGACCGCCCGGTTTACGTCCCCATCCGACGGACGGGGCTAAGGGAAAGTGTCTTTCCCAAGAACACACCGACGGAACTAAGTGGCACCACGGAGGATTGAACCCGGGGTCTCCGGTTACAAATCCGCCGCGCTACCGACTGCGCCACGGTGGTGGTAAAGATGAGCAGTACTTGAGCGGCATTCAACCTTGCTCCTATAGTAACTTGCCATAAACTCTTGCCTTGGGGTGGTGGTAAAGATGAGCAGTACTTTATCGGCATTCAACCTTGATCCTATATTAGCTTGCCATAAGCGTTTTGCCTTGGGGTGGAGGTAAAGATGAGCAGTACTTTATCGGCATTTAATCTTGCTCCTATAGTAACTTGCCATAAACTATGCCTTGGGGTGGTGGTAAAGATGAGCAGTACTTTATCGGCATTTAACCTAGCTCCTATAGTAACTTGCCATAAACTTTTGTAAAGATGAGCAGTACTGTATCGGCATTTAACCTTGCTCCTATAGTAACTTGCCATAAACCTTTGCCTTGGGGTGGTGGTAAAGATGAGCAGTACTTTATCGGCATTCAGCCTTGGTCCTATATTAGCTTGCCATAAGCTTTTTGCCTTCGGGTGGAGGTAAAGATGAGCAGTACTCTATCGGAATTTAACCTTGCTCCTATAGTAACTTGCCATAAGCTCTTGCCTTGGGGTGGTGGTAAAGATGAGCAGTACTTTATCCTCATTTAGCATTGCTCCTATAGTAACTTGCCATAAACTCTTGCCTTGGGGTGGAGGTAAATATGAGCAGTACTTTATCGGCATTTAACCTTGCTCCTATAGTAACTTGCCATGAACTCTTGCCTTGGGGTGGTAGTAAAGATGAGCAGTACTTTATCGGCATTTAACCTAGCTTCTATAGTAACTTGCCATAAACTTTTGTAAAGATGAACAGTACTGTATCGGCATTCAACCTTGCTCCTATAGTAACTTATCATAAGCTTTTTGTCTTGGGGTGGTGGTAAAGATGAGCAGTACTTTATCGGCATTTAACCTTGCTCCTATAGTAACTTGCCATAAGCTCTTGCCTTGAGGTGGTGGTAAAGATGAGCAGTACTTTATCGGCATTTAACCTTGCTCCTAAAGTAACTTGCCATGAACTCTTGCCTTGGGGTGGTGGTAAAGATGAGCGGTACTTTATCGGCATTCAACCTTGACCCTATAGTAACTTGCCATGAACTCTTGCCTTGGGGTGGTGGTAAAGATGAACAGTAATTTACCGGCATTTAACCTTGCTCCTATAGAAACTTGCCATAAGCTCTTGCCTTGGGGTGGTGGTAAAGATGAGCAGTACTTTATCGGCATTTAACATGGCTCCTATAGTAACTTGCCATAAGCTCTTGCCTTGGGGTGGTGGTAAAGATGAGCAGTACTTTATCGGCATTTAACCTTGCTCCTATAGTAACTTGCCATGAACTCTTGCCTTGGGGTGGTAGTAAAGATGAGCAGTACTTTAGCGGCATTCAACCTTGCTCCTATAGTAACTTGCCATAAACTCTTGCCTTGGGGTGGTGGTAAAGATGAGCAGTACTTTATCGGCATTCAACCTTGCTCCTATATTAGCTTGCCATAAGCTTTTTGCCTTGGGGTTGAGGTAAAGATGAGCAGTACTTTTTTCGGCATTTAACCTTGCTCCTATAATAACTTGCCATAAACTTTTGTAAAGATGAGCAGTACTGTATCGGCATTCAACCTTGCTCCGATAGTAACTTGCCATAACCTTTTTGTCTTGGGGTGGTGGTAAAGATGAGCAGTACTTTATCGGCATTTAACCTTGCTCCTATAGTAACTTGCCATAAGCTCTTGCCTTGGGGTGGTGGTAAAGATGAGCAGTACTTTATCGGCATTTAACCTTGCATCTATAGTAACTTGCCATGAACTCTTGCCTTGGGGTGGTGGTAAAGATGAGTGGTACTTTATCGGCATTCAACCTTGCTCCTATAGTAACTTGCCATAAACTCTTGCCTTGGGGTGGTGGATTGAATTGAATGTTGTTTAACGGCTCATCAACACATTATAGGTTATTTAGAGCCGCCCCAGTGAGAGGGGAAGGATACATAGGAATCCGGGAACCTGCCCTACTCTTATTATCGAATAGATTCCTATGGTTCTTTAACGTGCTCGGAGGATAGACCGATACACGGGACCGCCCGGTTTACGTCCCCATCCGACGGACGGGGCTAAGGGAAAGTGTCTTGCTCAAGAACACACCGACGGAACTCAGTGGCACCACGGAGGATTGAACCCGGGGCCTCCGGTTACAAATCCGCCGCGCTACCGACTGCGCCACGGTGGTGGTAAAGATGAGCAGTACTTTAGCGGCATTCAACCTTGCTCCTATAGTAACTTGCCATAAACTCTTGCCTTGGGGTGGTGATAAAGATGAGCAGTACTTTATCGGCATTCAACCTTGATCCTATATTAGCTTGCCATAATCGTTTTGCCTTTGGGTGGCGGTAAAGATAAGCAGTACTTTATCGGCATTTAATCTTGCTCCTATAGTAACTTGCCATAAACTCTTGCCTTGGGGTGGTGGTAAAGATGAGCAGTACTTTATCGGCATTTAACCTAGCTCCTATAGTAACTTGCCATAAACTTTTGTAAAGATGAGCAGTACTGTATCGGCATTCAACCTTGCTCCTATAGTAACTTGCCATAAACTTTTGCCTTGGGGTGGTGGTAAAGATGAGCAGTACTTTATCGGCATTCAACCTTGGTACTATATTAGCTTGTCATAAGCTTTTTGCCTTCGGGTGGAGGTAAAGATGAGCAGTACTTTATCGGCATTTAACCTAGCTCCTATAGTAACTTGCCATAAGCTCTTGCCTTGGGGTGGTGGTAAAGATGAGCAGTACTTTATCGGCATTTAACCTTGCTCCTATAGTAGCTTGCCATGAACTCTTGCTTTGGGGTGGTGGTAAAGATGAACAGTAATTTACCGGCATTTAACCTTGCTCCTATTGAAACTTGCCATAAGCTCTTGCCTTGGGGTGGCGGTAAAGATGAGCAGTACTTTATCGGCATTTAACCTTGCTCCTATTAGAACTTGCCATAAGCTCTTGCCTTGAGGTGGTGGTAAAGATGAGCAGTACTTTATCGGCATTTAACCTTGCTCCTAAAGTAACTTGCCATGAACTCTTGCCTTGGGGTGGTGGTAAAGATGAGCGGTACTTTATCGGCATTCAACCTTGACCCTATAGTAACTTGCCATGAACTCTTGCCTTGGGGTGGTGGTAAAGATGAACAGTAATTTACCGGCATTTAACCTTGCTCCTATAGAAACTTGCCATAAGCTCTTGCCTTGGGGTGGTGGTAAAGATGAGCAGTACTTTATCGGCATTTAACATGGCTCCTATAGTAACTTGCCATAAGCTCTTGCCTTGGGGTGGTGGTAAAGATGAGCAGTACTTTATCGGCATTTAACCTTGCTCCTATAGTAACTTGCCATGAACTCTTGCCTTGGGGTGGTAGTAAAGATGAGCAGTACTTTAGCGGCATTCAACCTTGCTCCTATAGTAACTTGCCATAAACTCTTGCCTTGGGGTGGTGGTAAAGATGAGCAGTACTTTATCGGCATTCAACCTTGCTCCTATATTAGCTTGCCATAAGCTTTTTGCCTTGGGGTTGAGGTAAAGATGAGCAGTACTTTTTTCGGCACTTAACCTTGCTCCTATAATAACTTGCCATAAACTTTTGTAAAGATGAGCAGTACTGTATCGGCATTCAACCTTGCTCCGATAGTAACTTGCCATAACCTTTTTGTCTTGGGGTGGTGGTAAAGATGAGCAGTACTTTATCGGCATTTAACCTTGCTCCTATAGTAACTTGCCATAAGCTCTTGCCTTGGGGTGGTGGTAAAGATGAGCAGTACTTTATCGGCATTTAACCTTGCATCTATAGTAACTTGCCATGAACTCTTGCCTTGGGGTGGTGGTAAAGATGAGTGGTACTTTATCGGCATTCAACCTTGCTCCTATAGTAACTTGCCATAAACTCTTGCCTTGGGGTGGTGGATTGAATTGAATGTTGTTTAACGGCTCATCAACACATTATAGGTTATTTAGAGCCGCCCCAGTGAGAGGGGAAGGATACATAGGAATCCGGGAACCTGCCCTACTCTTATTATCGAATAGATTCCTATGGTTCTTTAACGTGCTCGGAGGATAGACCGATACACGGGACCGCCCGGTTTACGTCCCCATCCGACGGACGGGGCTAAGGGAAAGTGTCTTGCTCAAGAACACACCGACGGAACTCAGTGGCACCACGGAGGATTGAACCCGGGGCCTCCGGTTACAAATCCGCCGCGCTACCGACTGCGCCACGGTGGTGGTAAAGATGAGCAGTACTTTAGCGGCATTCAACCTTGCTCCTATAGTAACTTGCCATAAACTCTTGCCTTGGGGTGGTGATAAAGATGAGCAGTACTTTATCGGCATTCAACCTTGATCCTATATTAGCTTGCCATAAGCGTTTTGCCTTTGGGTGGCGGTAAAGATAAGCAGTACTTTATCGGCATTTAATCTTGCTCCTATAGTAACTTGCCATAAACTCTTGCCTTGGGGTGGTGGTAAAGATGAGCAGTACTTTATCGGCATTTAACCTAGCTCCTATAGTAACTTGCCATAAACTTTTGTAAAGATGAGCAGTACTGTATCGGCATTCAACCTTGCTCCTATAGTAACTTGCCATAAACTTTTGCCTTGGGGTGGTGGTAAAGATGAGCAGTACTTTATCGGCATTCAACCTTGGTACTATATTAGCTTGTCATAAGCTTTTTGCCTTCGGGTGGAGGTAAAGATGAGCAGTACTTTATCGGCATTTAACCTTGCTCCTATAGTAACTTGCCATAAGCTCTTGCCTTGGGGTGGTGGTAAAGATGAGCAGTACTTTATCGGCATTTAACCTTGCTCCTATAGTAGCTTGCCATGAACTCTTGCTTTGGGGTGGTGGTAAAGATGAACAGTAATTTACCGGCATTTAACCTTGCTCCTATTGAAACTTGCCATAAGCTCTTGCCTTGGGGTGGCGGTAAAGATGAGCAGTACTTTATCGGCATTTAACCTTGCTCCTATTAGAACTTGCCATAAGCTCTTGCCTTGGGGTGGTGGTAAAGATGAGCAGTACTTTATCGGCATTTAACCTTGCTCCTATAGTAACTTGCCATGAACTCTTGCCTTGGGGTGGTAGTAAAGATTAGCAGTACTTTAGCGGCTTTCAACCTTGCTCCTATAGTAACTTGCCATAAACTCTTGCCTTGGGGTGGTGGTAAAGATGAGCAGTACTTTATCGGCATTCAACCTTGCTCCTATATTAGCTTGCCATAAGTTTTTTGCCTTGGGGTGGAGGTAAAAATGAGCAGTACTTTATCGGCATTCAACCTTGGTACTATATTAGCTTGTCATAAGCTTTTTGCCTTCGGTTGGAGGAAAGATGAGCAGTACTTTATCGGCATTTAACCTTGCTCCTATAGTAACTTGCCATAAGCTCTTGCCTTGGGGTGGTGGTAAAGATGAGCAGTACTTTATCGGCATTTAACCTTGCTCCTATATTAACTTGCCATGAACTCTTGCCTTGGGGCTCCTATAGAAACTTGCCATAAGCTCTTGCCTTGGGGTGGTGGTAAAGATGAGCAGTACTTTATCGGCATTTAACCTTGCTCCTATAGTAACTTGCCATAAGCTCTTGCCTTGGGGTGGTGGTAAAGATGAGCAGTACTTTATCGGCATTTAACCTTGCTCCTATAGTAACTTGCCATGAACTCTTGCCTTGGGGTGGAGGTAAAGATGAGCAGTACTTTAGCGGCATTCAACCTTGCTCCTATAGTAACTTGCCATAAACTCTTGCCTTGGGGTGGTGGTAAAGATGAGCAGTACTTTATCGGCATTCAACCTTGCTCCTATATTAGCTTGCCATAAGCTTTTTGCCTTGGGGTGGAGGTAAAAATGAGCAGTACTTTATCGGCATTTAACCTTGCTCCTATAGTAACTTGCCATAAACTTTTGTAAAGATGAGCAGTACTGTATCGGCATTCAACCTTGCTCCTATAGTAACTTGCCATAAGCTTTTTGTCTTGGGGTGGTGGTAAAGATGAGCAGTACTTTATCGGCGTTTTACCTTGCTCCTATAGTAACTTGCCATAAGCTCTTGCCTTGGGGTGGTGGTAAAGATGAGCAGTACTTTATCGGCATTTAACCTTGCTCCTATAGTAACTTGCCATGAACTCTTGCCTTGGGGTGGTGGTAAAGATGAGCGGTACTTTATCGGCATTCGACCTTGCTCCTATAGTAACTTGCCATTAACTCTTGCCTTGGGGTGGTGGTAAAGATATGCAGTACTTTAGCGGCGTTTAACCTTGCTCCTATAGTAACTTGCCATAACTCTTGCCTTCGGGTGGTGGATTTAATTGAATGTTGTTTAACGGCTCATCAACACATTATAGGTTATTTAGAGCCGCCCCAGAGAGAGGGGAAGGATACATAGGAATCCGGGAACCTGCCCTACTCTTATTATCGAATAGATTCCTATGGTTCTTTAACGTGCTTGGAGGATAGACCGATACACGGGACCGCCCGGTTTACGTCCCCATCCGACGGACGGGGTTAAGGGAAAGTGTATTGCCCAAGAACACACCGACGGAACTCAGTGGCACCACGGAGGATTGAACCCGGGGCTTCCGGTTACAAATCCGCCGCGCTACCGACTGCGCCACGGTGGTGGTAAAGATGAGCAGTACTTTAGCGGCATTCAACCTTGCTCCTATAGTAACTTGCCATAAACTCTTGCCTTGGGGTGGTGGTAAAGATGAGCAGTACTTTATCGACATTCAACCTTGATCCTATATTAGCTTGCCATAAGCGTTTTGCCTTGGGGTCGAGGTAAAGATGAGCAGTACTTTATCGGCATTTAATCTTGCTCCTATAGTAACTTGCCATAAACTCTTGCCTTGGGGTGGTGGTAAAGATGAGCAGTACTTTATCGGCAATTAACCTAGCTCCTATAGTAACTTGCCATAAACTTTTGTAAAGATGAGCAGTACTGTATCGGCATTCAACCTTGCTCCTATAGTAACTTGCCATAAACATTTGCCTTGGGGTGGTGGTAAAGATGAGCAGTACTTTATCGGCATTCAACCTTGCTCCTTTATTAGCTTGCCATAAGCTTTTTGCCTTCGGGTGGAGGTAAAGATGAGCAGTACTTTATCGGCATTTAACCTTGCTCCTATAGTAACTTGCCATAAGCTCTTGCCTTGGGGTGGTGGTAAAGATGAGCAGTACTTTATCGGCATTTAACCTTGCTCCTATAGTAACTTGCCATGAACTCTTGCCTTGGGGTGGTGGTAAAGATGAACAGTAATTTACCGGCATTTAACCTTGCTCCTATAGAAACTTGCCATAAGCTCTTGCCTTGGGGTGGTGGTAAAGATGAGCAGTACTTTATCGGCATTTAACCTTGCTCCTATAGTAACTTGCCATAAGCTCTTGCCTTGGGATGGTGGTAAAGATGAGCAGTACTTTATCGGCATTTAACCTTGCTCCTATAGTAACTTGCCATGAACTCTTGCCTTGGGGTGGTAGTAAAGATGAGCAGTACTTAAGCGGATTTCAACCTTGCTACTATAGTAACTTGCCATAAACTCTTGCCTTGGGATGGTGGTAAAGATGAGAAGTACTTTATCGGCATTTAACCTTGCTCCTATATTAGCTTGCCATAAGCTTTTTGCCTTGGGGTGGAGGTAAAGATGAGCAGTACTTTATCGGCATTTAACCTTGCTCCTATAGTAACTTGCTATAAACTCTTGCCTTGGGGTGGAGGTAAAGATGAGCAGTACTTTACCGGCATTCAACCTTGCTCCTATAGTAACTTGCCACAAACTCTTACCTTCGGGAGGTTATAAAGATGAACAGTAATTTACCGGCATTTTAACCTTGCTTTATAGTATCTTGCAAATAGTTCAATCCATTTGCATATGTTTCTATGAATATTGTGGTGTTGAATTGATGTATTGTAACATATCTGCAATAAAATATTATTAAACTAAACTATTAAACTAATAGTATCTTGCCATAAACTCTTGCCTTGGGGTGGTGATAAAGATGAACAGTAATTTACCGGCATTCAACATGGCTCTTGTAACATCTAGATTTCGAAGAGCAATAAATAAACTGGTATTAATTAAAGTCTGCTATAATACATTATTAAAGACAACAAAAGGGAAAGAAAAGCAACTTTCTGTTCTGTCCGAATTCTCTTCTCTTGTTTTTCGATTTCACATTCTTCTTTCAAACCTTACATAATTCTGGTAGCAACTTTCTTTCAGTTAATATCTTCCATAAACAAGAACATTATTTCATCATAAATATAAACTGAATTGTAAAACATGTTTAATATATAACGAATAATGTATATCATCTGTTAATGCTTGTATAATGTATCAAATGAATGATGAAATAAAACATTTTATAACAAAAAGCAGACTTCCTTCTCAAAAAAGACAGTATTGAGAAGTGCGTTAGACATTTTATTCACTGCATTTAATTTAATTGAAACTAGAAACTGCCATCGCATCTGGGACACTCGTCATGATATCTCGCCCTGTGAAGGTAAACTCCGTATAATTCAACTATGGTGGTATACTCTGTATTACTGACGAGCAGAGATTTTATAGTTGGTTGTCTCCCTTGTGTACAAAGCACAGAGTACACGCATTTTACAGGGTGTAGTCGTGTTGTGTATTGCTGTCGTATGTTACTTTTATAGGGTACAGGAATATAAAATGTTATTTCATGAGAACAGTGTTTTGTTTCATTCTCTTACAATGCGATTTTTTGTCCAAATGTGTGATTAAAAAGATTGAAGTGCATATCAGTCTTCTTCTCTCACGACACTCCTACAGCTTACACTTATCAAGTGACTATATTACAACAACGAATAACTGACCTCACATGATATTTATTTTTGTTTGTTGTTTGTGGATGATACCTTGTATAATATTATTTAACTTGTTAGCCATATACATTGATTTCACTCATATTAAACAGTCTTTCACGGAACTTGTGGCCCGACCCGTTTGCATATTTACAACAAACATTCTTAATAAAATCAAACACACTTGATAAAAAGACAATACATTAAGTGTAACATGGTGTTTAGAGCGTTTTATTTTCTTCATCTACACCACTGTTTGCACCGTCAAACTTTGTACTGTTTAGTCTTGACCGTCTTCGACGCTTGATTGTAAATACAAACGTCTTGACCGTTTGTGCAGGAAAAAAAAGGAAACACGTGTCCCAGTTGATTGATTTTTGGCAGAATTATGGCCATTTAAAGGTTTTAATACATAAACTTTGTCCAGACTTTTTTCCTGAACCCATGGCCGGATTTTGGCGAAACTTTGTAGGGATGATCGGTACCAGGCCTAGTGGTGCATATCATCACTATTTTCCGCTTGAATAATGTTGGCTGAGCTATGG